>CM061748.1:98116585-98366584 GCA_030979885.1 Lolium multiflorum
GACCGGAAAAGCCGCTATGTTCTCAAGCGGCTGAAGGGTTGTGAAATTCGTTTCTGCATGCGCGCGGGGAGCTATTTTGCCCATTATGTGGCAAATTTCTCTAGAAGGACATCCACAGCCTGATCCAACATGCGATGGGTGTAGGCCTAAGTACATAGGGGGAAACACCGCCCTGCAACCAAGGCCAAGTACGCATCATATGGCCTCTTCCTCTAGAATTACGTCTTGCCTAGCTTGCTCCACGTCAACGCCCCTGCTGCTGGCCCTCATGCTCCTGGTCATGTTTAAAGTTCATATGTGTAATCTTAATCCCTTTGGAAGTTCAGCATTAAACTCTACTAGTACAACCGTGGTGGTCTTGTGATGTAGTACTCTTTTGATGCATTTGTGATGTAGTAGTACTTTTTTTGAAATGATATAGTACTATCTAAGAAAAGTACTCCCTCCGATTCACATTCATTTCACATCAAGAAATATGGATCAGAGCGAGGGAGTAAATTAAACATGGCATCTCGTGCATGAAGCTTGACATATCGATCAGGTTGGCTAGAATAGCAATACAATGTTGCTCATTAGGCAAATGCATGCCATGTACGATAGTATACATCCAGTAAAGAAGTCTATACTGACATAAAAAAACTACTTTGGGGATGAGAGTCAATTGGGGCATCTACAATATAGAAAATCTTGCTCGTAGATGATTTTGGCTAAGAGGGTTTTACTCACATTACACGTGCCACTTTCCTTGTCTGCAAAACAAGTTCCAATAAAGGGAGAGGAAAGAAGAGGGTATTGTGGGCGAGATTGAACACCTTTTTTATGTGTTAATCTGAGGCCTCGTTTAGATGAGGATTTCGACTTATGCCTAACAGCTCAACACATCCACAAATAACTCTGCTTGCGCACACCACCGTTCATTAAAAATAACAATATTAGCTCGCAAGATTAAGAACAAAGTGAATTTAAGTAACTTGGTAAGCTTTTCAAGCAATATATTCAGAGAAAGAGCACACATGTTCGGCTCAAAATAATCATAAGAGAAGAACAATAAATCTAAGACACCACATGGATTCATACCTTGAGTCGACGCTGGCTCGTAGAAGGGCGGACGCGCCTCGAGGATGCCGGGGACGTCTCCACCTCGGTCTCACATGTGACTGCTTATCGGCGGGTGGTGCGCCGCGCCATGTAGAAGATCTATCAAGAGATGAGAGCCCGATGACGCTACCGACGCCTCAACCTTGATAGCACCGACTTGTTGCTCCGCACCGAGATGCGCCACGTGCAAGATTTAGCGGATGCACTAATTTTAGAGATATGTCATGATCATTGTAACAAATTTCAACGTGATGATGATTTGATCTTGTACTCGGCCTTGAACATAAGAACTAGTACAATCTCACCTTTTTTTATCATTATCCTTTGCGAGATTTAGCGGTTGCGCCAAATTCAGAGAAATATCATGATCATGGTAACACAATTTTCAATATAATGATGATTTGATGTTGCACTCGACCTTGAACATAAGTACTAGTACGGTCTCACAAATTTGTATCATTATACTTTGCAAGTTTTAGTGGATGCGCCCATTTTCAGAGGTAGATCATGATCATGGTAAGTTGGTAACAAATTTTCAACGTGATGATGATTTGATTTTGCACTCGGCCTTGAACAGAGGTACTAGTACGGTCTCACAATTTTTTATCATTATACTTGGACGGTGGCCAAATTCAAAATCTCATAGCGGCAAAACTTCCCGCCCACAAAATACAAAAATTTCACACGCTTCCAAATTCCCATTCTACCCCTGTGGAGATGGCAGCAAAGTCGGTTGGTGGGGGGGTCTGTGTAACACCTCAAATTTCAAATAAAGGAAGAAGAACAAGTGCAATTATCCAAATTTGAGAACCAACAAAAACTTTTCAAATTTCATATAGTACCCTGCATAGGACTTGTGCATTTTGAGTGCTATGCCATGATGAGTGTTATTTTGTGTATGTGATAAACTCTACAACCTTAGAGTGAACCAATAATGATCACCAAACAAATAAATGAAAAAGAGAAAGAAATCAAATAAGAAGAAAACCCTAAAAACCCTAACATATGACACATGCTATTTTTATAAAATTTGACCCTAGACCCATTTGGTCTTCACCATTAGTGGTAATATGTTATTAAATGATTATTACAACTTTAAGAATCAAGGAAACCCAAATTAAATCAAAGCCAAGAATTAAAACATGCTCACATAAGATAATGGTCATTTTTGACAATTACAATCTGGTCACCACTTTGAGCCTCTCTATTTCAAAATTTCTAAACTAAACACATCCAACTCCTTGCATGTCATCCAAGTACACAACACAATGAACAACTTTGGTAAAGGAGACCATACCAAATTCATCTTGGATCAAGAGCTAGGATCAAGCAAAGTGGAGACTTTTTATTACAAACAAGATCATCACATTGTTGAATTTGATCAAACCAGACCTAATCTTGAGCACCACCAGCCCTAGCAATGACCACCAGACACCACCACACCAAGCCCATGCACAAAACCACCATGGACACGACCAAAGCATGGCCAACCATGGCCATGCCGGCCATGTCGCCCTCGACACCTTCCCCTCTCCTTCCCTCCACGATCAGCCTCGCCACCGTGTCCAACGCATCGCCAAGGATCCCGGAGATCCCTGTACCGCCCCTGATCGCGAGGACGCCGACAGACGCCCGGACGACGCGCGCCCACGACGTCCCTGGCGCGCCGCGAGCGGCATGGTGACGTCGCCGTGCACGGACCCGTGCGGCACGGCCACGCGGCGCCCGCAGTACACCGCCGTACCCCGACCAAGCCCGCGCGCCCTGGTACCTGGCTTGCCACGCGGAGCTCGCCGGACACGCTCTCGTCATCCCCTAGCCCCTACCGTCGCCGGAGAGGACGGACGCGCCCGCCACGGCCGCGCCAGTACGAGCAAGCGCCCGACCACCGTACGCCGCCATTGACTGCGCCGTTGACGCTCAGAGGACCGTGGTGACGTCGTGAACACGATGCCGTCGCCGCCTAGCCCCCTAGACCCCCGGAACCGCCGCGCCGTTGTCGACCTCGCCGCAGCACCCACGGCACCTCACTCGCCTATAAAAGGAGGCCTCGCCTCGACCATCTCCTCACACCAGCTCACTCCCCTCTTCTTCCTCGACCTCCCCAGCACCTCGCCATGCTCGATTAGCCACCGCCGCCGTCCAATCGACGCCTCACCGCCGCGGAAGCCCTGCAGCAATCGCCGGAGAAGGAGGCCGCCCCTGACGACGCCACTGCTACCAGGAGCTTCGCCGTCGTCCACAACGTCCCCGAGCACACTGCCTGACCCTAGCTGGAGCCCCGGTGAGCCTCCGACCCCCTACCTGCGCCGCCGGCGAGCCCCCTCTCTCGCCGTCGTGACGATGAACCCCGGCCGTTGGATTGGATTCTGATCCAACGCGCCGCAGCAGCCCATACCGTTTCGGTGTTACACGTCGCTGACGAGCGGACCCCACCCTGTCAGCGCGCCGCGCGTCTGTGGACCGTGGTTGGGCTGGACTGGGCTAGGTTGGGCCGTTTCATTTTGAATCTGGCCCAGTTAGTGTTCCCGCCGGCCTAATTAATTCAAATTTCGTTTAAACAATTTTGTTTGAATTCAATACTGGACCCAACTTTGAAAATTCATAGAAACTGTTTGGCTTGGCCAAATTTAACAAACTTTATATATTTAGAAAGCTTAAGAAATTATCTACACAATGCCACTGGTTTGAACCCTAGATATATTATAGAATTAAAATGGAAAAATAAACAAGGCAGGGACTTTTCTGCCTTAGAATAATTATTAAAAATCAATTAAAATAGATATTTGAATAATTCCAACTCTGATAGTTCACAAATGACTTACACTAATTGATTATGCAATAAAATGGTGTGGTCACTTTGCATGATCATGCCCTAGATTAATTAATGGACAATATGGCTAGTGTATTAAGTGAAATTGTTCCAAAATTATTATGTAAATCATATGGAGGATTTCCCTTCATTTAAATCTTGTCCCAAATGAGTTCATGAGATGTTTGCACCTCTGGTTCAAACACTCCTATATGAATTTTTGGAGATTTAAAACATTTAGTGAATTATAAAATAGTATGAGGTGAATTATCTCATTTAAATCATTTTCTCAAATAATGATAATGAATACTTGACTTAGGTCAATATGAATTCATATATGATTATTTGGGAAGTTAAATCTTAAGAAGATTTCAATGAGAGGAAATTATTTTCTCAAGAACTAAATGAATATTATTAATTACATATGTAATGAGAGGAAATTATTTTCTTTAATAAAGACAACCAATGCACCTAATTATTTTATGAGTGTGCTTAGCATAGCTTGTGTGAAATAATGATGTGCTTAGCATAGATTTTGAGCTTGCTTAGTGATTATACCTTGTATTCAAATTTAGACGCTAGTACCGGCAATTACCAAGAGGAAGGAGAATTCTACCAAGAAGAGGAAGAAGAGAACCTTGAGAACTACCAAGGCAAGATAATACTCTTGCAAAGTGCAAAGCCCACCTTGGGCAAGGCACCATGATTTTATCTACCTTCTTACAAGCTTATCCTATTTGTTTACCCTACAAGTCTTACTTGTTGTGTTTTTCAAGTGAGTTATTCAAATGGTATAGTTGAACAAAACTGTTAGAGTAGCAAAGCTAGTTCTATAGATGGCAAGCAATGTAGCACCCCTCATGATTAGTGCTAGTGCTAAAATACTAAAACTTTGACTACTCTAGATGGGAACATGGGACTTGATGAAATTGAAACCTTGGAATGGTGAGCCATTCCATTGAAAGTTTTGAAGTTGAATATGACCAAGAGAAGATGGTGATTTTTGATAAAATCCCATTGATAATTGTGAAGTTAAATGTGACCAAGAGAAGATGGTGATTTTTGATAAAACTCTGATATTGGTTTGAATGCGATACCTTTCCAAATACAAGTACCCCCACAATACCTGATTATGGGTAGGGCTTAACTGGAAGTTTATACATCTTAGTATGGGTTCCCTCTGAACACACATCATAGGGGTTATGCCGAGGCTGCCTCCGTTGTTGAGAAAGATGTGAATTGAGGTGAAATTGTCCGGCCAAGCCCTGTGCAGTTCCCAGGTTAACAGTTGGTTTTCACTGGGAGGCCAAGCTCATGGGGAGAGGTGCTCATACTAGGGTTTATAAGTGAAAGGTTAGGGTTGATGATCCGCGTACTGTGTTACGGTGACTCGGAGTTATTCCGACGGATGTAATCAAATGTTGTGGCACAAGTGTGCAACCTCTGCAGAGTGTCAATCTATTCGAATAGCCGTGTCCACGGTTACGGACAATTGGAAAGGCCATACAATCTCCTGTGTCAGTCTTTTGAAAACTTTCGTGAATATGAATGGTGACTTGGTGATTTGGTAGAATGATAACCATTGTGTGGGAATGACACTAATGTTCCCACTTGAGTAGCTAGTACATGCTCCACTCCTCATACACTAAAATTTGGCTTATGCAAGTAGAAATAGAGTTTAACTCCAAGAGCTAGCATTTTACATTGGTATTAGTTTGCAAGTACTTGAAGTACTTACGGCTTTGTCCCTGGCTATTCAAATGGCCAGAGTACGATGATGAACAGAACTACCGCGAGGATGATCAGCAGGACGCCTATGATAACTAGGAGCTTTCTGACGTCAAGCGTTGGCCTGTGGACTACAGAGTCCCTTTATCTTTACGCTTCCGCATTGAACTTGTGTTTGTGTTCGTTGATCAATAGATCAACTATTTGTGTAATATGGATCATGTGATTCAAGTTGTAAGACCTATTGAGTTGTAATAAATGATGACTGTGATACTTAGCTATTATATCTCGCAACAACAATATTCCTGGGATTGCGATGAATGATATAATAGGCATCCGGACTTAAAAATCCGGGTGTTGACAAGTTGGTATCAGAGCCATTGTTTGACCTTAGAAAACCTTAGTTAGAATGGGCGTTCATAAAAACTTAACTTTGAAATCAAAATGAAGCAAATATTTGTGAAAACTTACCATACTCTTGTCTTTGAGGCTTTTTTTGTTAAAAATTGGTGAAATCATGCTCTTTCTTGTTTAAATATACTTAAAAGTTTGCCACACTTAATCACTCACTAATTCATTCCTCCATTTCACTTTCAGATGGAGCCGAATGAACCCCTCAACACCAAGTTCTACCAGCTCGGGAACGGTGGAGAGTTGATCTTCGAGCACGACCTCAACGCGCTCTCTGACTTCCTTGGCCGTCCTCACCCGGAGTTCCACGGGATCGAGGTGAACGACCAGGTCGGAGGCGAGTTGCAGTGGATCATCACCGCCGACTTGAGGGGCAAGCTGGAGCCTCCCACCTCGGAGAGGATCCTCTTCTCCTTCCGCGAGAGCAACTGGCTCGATGGTCTTGCACGTGGCCTTCAGGAGGCACTTGCACGCCTCTGTGGACAGAACGTGGTGCGCATACTTGCGTCCCGCTACGCCCACCTTGTGAGGCGTGATGCTATGGGTGTGCCCATGGAGCTGCAGTCGCACCCACAGCTGAGGCACCACGCTGAGCATCTGGACTACATGCTGTACCACACTCAGAAGGAGTTAGACAACTCCCGTGCGTACGCGAACCAGACTCACCTCGCACTGATCACGCATGGCGATGCCATCAAGCAGCTGTCCAGGGACCGCAACAAGCTTCGCCTGAAGTGCGCGAAGAAGGATGTCACCATTACACGCCTTCGCGCCCAGATCGCATCACTTGAGGCCACCGTCAAGGCTCAGGAGGAGCAGCTGATGGAGATAGAGGAGGACGAGGCCGGTGCTGACCTTCGAGGAGGAGACGCCTTTCTGAGTGACGACGACGACTACGAGGAGGACGAGTTCACTGAGGAGGAGGACTACGCGTTCCTGGAGCCTGGACCTGATGATGTCGTTCCCATCGACATTGAGGATGAGGGTAGCCACACTTGAGCACGTATGTAGGTGTGAGTTGTATCCCGTCCCATGTATCGTAGCATGAAGGGTTCTTAAAACCCTGGGTATGAGTGTGTTCCCTATCCCTTGTATCGTAGTCTGAGAAATGGTTCTTAAAACCATGGAAGTGTGGAATGTTAGTTGGTAATGTGTGATGTGAAATGAATGAATGTGTGTCTGTCATCAAAAGCATTCCAGTTTTACAAGTTTTAAATTTACCCCACATTAAACCTTAGACAATTCCCTCTTATCTTATAATCTTCTATATATTCAGATGGCCCCTCCCAATCGCAACAACAACGATGCCATGATGCAACTGCTGCAAACCCTGCTTCAAGACAGGGAGACGGAAAGAGCTGAACGTCAAGCCAACATCGCAGCACTGCAAAACCTTGCTCACCAAGGCCATGGGAATCATGATCACCCTGGATCCAAACTCAAGAACTTCCAGAACACCAACCCTCCGGTGTTTAGCAAGACCGAAGAACCCCTCGACGCCGACGACTGGCTTCAGACTATGGAAAACAACTTGGAAGTCGCCGGAGTTGAAGCCAATGAGAAGGTCCTGTTTGCAACCCACTACCTTGCCGGACCAGCCCGAGCCTGGTGGACCAGCACCCGTGCCATGAACGGAGGTCAAGTCATGACTTGGGCAGATTTCAAGCTCAAGTTCAGCAAGTACCATGTGCCCCCGGGTCTCATCAAGAAGATGCGGGATGAATTCCGCGAACTGAAGCAAGGAAGGATGACGGTGGTAGAATACCGCGACAGGTTCCTTACCCTGTCAAGGTACGCCCCCGATGAGACTGACACTACTGAGAAGAGGCAAGAGAGATTCCTGAATGGACTGCATGAGATGCAGACGGTCCTAGTCAACATCCCCTTTGCAGACCTGGAAGCCCTTGTTGACTCCGCCATCCAGATGGAGGGCAAGCTGAACCAAGCCAATGAAAACCGCAAACGCCGCATGATGCACCAGAGTGGGCCCAGCCATACTCCCAAGTATCGCCCCAGCTCAAGCGGAGGTTTTGCCCCCAGAAACACTAAGCCCCAGATGCAGACTTCACGCCCCGGATTCCAGAACCGGAGCGGAGGAAACTCCAGGCCAGGAGGCCACCACAACAACAACCACAACTACCAGAACAACACCAACAACTTCAACCGCGCGCCAATGCGAGCCCCCAACACCAACAACAGCAACACCAACACCGCTCCAAGGACTGGGAGCAACGCCATTCCTGTCGCAACCAAGGACAAGTCCACCATCACTTGTTATGAGTGCGGTGTAACGGGACACTACTCCAACGAGTGCCCCAAGAGGCTTGCCAAGCTCGCCGGCAACACCCCTGCACCTGCTCAGCAGCAACGCCGCGTCTCTACCGGAAAGAAGTTCGCCCCCAACAACCCCAACAACCGCAATGGCCGTCTCTTTCACATGGAGGCAGAAGAAGCCCAGGAGGCACCGGACGTTGTCTTGGGTATGTTTCCTGTCAACTCAGTACCTGCCAGAGTGTTGTTTGATTCCGGAGCATCTCATTCTTTTGTCACTGAAGACTTTGCATCAACAAGTAAAATTCAACCTATCAGCTTGAAACATGTCATGATAGTTCAAATCCCCGGATCAACCACTAAGGCCAGAAAATTCTGTAAAAATGTACCCATCAAAATACATGAGGTAGAATTCTATGCCAATCTGATAATTTTGGGAACCAAAGGTTTGGAGGTAGTGCTAGGTATGGATTGGATGGCCAAGCATCATGGAATGATTGACTGTGCAAGGAAAGCCATCACCATGACCAGTAGCACTGGTATTATAGTAGAACATGTCTCTGAACTCCTACCCAGAAAATTTACCTGCAACCAGAGTTTAACCAAGCCAACTTTGGATCAGATCAGGGTTGTCTGTCGATACCCTGATGTGTTTCCCGAAGGTTTACCCGGTATGCCCCCAGATCGGGATATCGAGTTCATCATCGAGTTAATTCCCGGAACCGGACCCATAGCCCAGAGAGCCTATAGCATGAACCCAGCAGAGCTTGTGGAGCTGAAGAAGCAACTGGATGAACTGTTAGCCAAAGGTTTGATTCGACCAAGTGCGTCACCGTGGAGATCCCCAGTGTTGTTTGTGGATAAGAAGGATGGTGCCAGTCGTTTATGTACGGACTACCGTAAGCTTAACGATGTCACCATCAAGAACAAGTACCCCTTGCCCAAGATAGAAGACCTGTTTGACCAGCTGACCGGTGCTGTAGTATTCTCGAAGATTGACCTCAGGACTGGATACCACCAGCTGAAGATTCGTGCCTCTGACATTCCCAAAACTGCCTTCACCACCAGATATGGATTGTACGAGTACAATGTCATGTCATTTGGATTGACCAATGCCCCTGCTTATTTCATGAATCTCATGAATAAGATCTTCATGAACTTTCTGGATAAGTTTGTTGTCGTTTTCATCGATGACATCCTAATCTACTCCAAGTCCGAGGAAGAACATGAGCAACACCTAGAAGCTGTCCTGGAGACCCTTAGAGAGCATAAGTTGTATGCTAAGTTCAGCAAATGTGAATTTTGGCTGAAGGAAGTAGGATTCCTGGGACATATCTTGTCTGCAGGAGGAATTGCGGTCGACCCCGCCAAAATCAAGACTGTTGCAGAATGGAAAGCCCCAACCACCCAGACCGAGGTCCGCGCTTTTCTTGGATTAGCCGGATACTACCGCAGATTTGTAGAAGGCTTTTCGAGCATCGCTCGACTCAGTTGTTAAAGAAAGATAAGAAGTTCGAATGGACGGACAAGTGTGAAGAGAGTTTTCAACAACTCAAGCTTAGACTGACCACCGCCCCAATCCTGATCATGCCGGATATCACCAAACCCTTTGACGTTTACTGCGATGCATCCAAGATTGGTCTTGGATGTGTGCTGATGCAGGAAGGAAAGGTGATATCTTATCTGTCTCGGCAACTGAAGCAGCATGAGCAGAATTATCCCACCCATGACCTCGAACTCGCAGCCGTAGTGTTAGCATTGAAGGTGTGGCGCCATTACCTCATGGGTAATCGCTGCGAGATCTATTCTGATCACAAGAGCCTGAAGTATATCTTCACCCAGAAGGAGCTGAATATGAGGCAGCGGAGATGGTTAGAGTTGATCAAGGACTATGATATGGAGATCCACTACCACCCCGGCAAGGCCAATGTGGTAGCGGATGCATTGAGTAGACTGCCGTGTCAGCTAAACTCAATGATAGCAGAAGAACAACCCAGCCTGCACCAGGAGTTTGAGCAGTTTAGAATGGAGTTAGTCAGTAAGGGATTTCTAGCTAGTATAGAGCTACAACCCACCTTGATTGGTCAGATCAAGGAAGCCCAGAAGGGCAATGCCAGCATTGAAGGGATCAAGAAGCAGATAGCTGCGGGGAAAGCCCCGGGATTCACCATGATGAAGAAGGAGTCCTTTGGTACAACGGACGTCTGTGTGTACCGTCAGACTCAGAGTTGAAGCAAGTTATTCTGAAGGAAGCCCATGACACCTTATACTCCATCCACCCCGGCGGTACCAAGATGTACCAGGATTTGAAGGAACAGTTCTGGTGGCATGGAATGAAGAGGGAGATTGGAAGCTACATCGCCAAGTGCGACATCTGTCAACGAGTCAAAGCCGAACATCAGCGACCCGCAGGACTGTTGCAGCCACTACAGATTCCCGAATGGAAGTGGGACTCCGTAGGAATGGACTTTATCACCGGCCTGCCCAAATCCAGCAAGGGAAATGATTCCATCTGGGTAGTTGTTGATAGATTGACCAAGGTAGCCCACTTCATCGCTGTCAAGACCACCTACCAAGGCCCAAAGTTAGCGGAGCTGTATATCTCCAGAATAGTCGCACTACACGGAACCCCAAAGTCAATAGTGTCAGATAGAGGTTCACAATTCACCTCAAGATTCTGGCAGAAGGTGCATGAAGGATTAGGAACTCGTCTGAATTTCAGCACTGCCTATCACCCGCAGACTGATGGACAGACCGAGAGAGTCAACCAGATACTGGAGGACATGCTGAGAGCCTGCGTCCTGGAATATGGATCCAAGTGGGAGGACTGTCTGCCCTACGCAGAATTCTCTTACAACAACAGCTACCAAGCCAGTCTACAGATGGCCCCCTTCGAAGCCTTGTACGGAAGGAAATGCCGTACCCCCCTGAACTGGTCCGAAGTCGGAGATAGCCAAGTCTTTGGACCTGATGTGCTTCGAGAAGCAGAAGAGAAGGTGCACAAGATCCGAGAGTACCTCAAGACCGCTCAGTCCCGCCAGAAGAGCTACGCCGACAAGAGACGCCGAGAGATGACCTTTGAGGTCGGAGATTTTGTCTATCTCAAGGTATCACCCCTGAAGGGAATGCAGCGTTTCCAACTCAAAGGGAAGCTTGCACCCCGGTATGTCGGACCTTTCAAAGTTCTCAGCCGCCGAGGAGAAGTCTCCTATCAACTAGAGCTACCAGAAGAAATGGCGGCTGTGCACAACGTGTTCCACATCTCACTCCTCCGGAAGTGCTTAGAAGTGCCAGAGAAGACCGAGGTATTCAAGAACATCGACCACCGTTCGGTGGATATCAATCACGACCTTACCTACCGCGAAGTGCCGATTCGCATCTTGGAAGAGGCATACCGAACCACCCGCACCCGAAGCATCAAGTTTCTGAAGATACAGTGGAGCAATCATACCGAAGATGAAGCCACTTGGGAGCGGGAAGAAGATATGAAGAAGGAGTACCCAGATCTCTTTAACCTCTAGACTGTTTTTCTTCTAGATCTCGGGACGAGATCTTTTGTAAGGGGGAAGGGTTTGTAACACCTCAAATTTCAAATAAAGGAAGAAGAACAAGTGCAATTATCCAAATTTGAGAACCAACAAAAACTTTTCAAAATTCATATAGTACCCTGCATAGGACTTGTGCATTTTGAGTGCTATGCCATGATGAGTGTTATTTTGTGTATGTGATAAACTCTACAACCTTAGAGTGAACCAATAATGATCACCAAACAAATAAATGAAAAAGAGAAAGAAATCAAATAAGAAGAAAACCCTAAAAACCCTAACATATGACACATGCTATTTTTATAAAATTTGACCCTAGACCCATTTGGTCTTCACCATTAGTGGTAATATGTTATTAAATGATTATTACAACTTTAAGAATCAAGGAAACCCAAATTAAATCAAAGCCAAGAATTAAAACATGCTCACATAAGATAATGGTCATTTTTGACAATTACAATCTGGTCACCACTTTGAGCCTCTCTATTTCAAAATTTCTAAACTAAACACATCCAACTCCTTGCATGTCATCCAAGTACACAACACAATGAACAACTTTGGTAAAGGAGACCATACCAAATTCATCTTGGATCAAGAGCTAGGATCAAGCAAAGTGGAGACTTTTTATTACAAACAAGATCATCACATTGTTGATTTGGATCAAACCAGACCTAATCCTGAGCACCACCAGCCCTAGCAATGACCACCAGACACCACCACACCAAGCCCATGCACAAAACCACCATGGACACGACCAAAGCATGGCCAACCATGGCCATGCCGGCCATGTCGCCCTCGACACCTTCCCCTCTCCTTCCCTCCACGATCAGCCTCGCCACCGTGTCCAACGCATCGCCAAGGATCCCAGGAGATCACCTGTACCCGCCCCTGGTCGCGAGGACGCCGACAACGCCCGGACGACGCGCGCCCACGACGTCCCTGGCGCGCCGCGAGCGGCATGGTGACGTCGCCGTGCACGGACCCGTGCGGCACGGCCACGCGGCGCCCGCAGTACACCGCCGTACCCCGACCAAGCCCGCGCGCCCTGGTACCTGGCTTGCCACGCGGAGCTCGCCGGACACGCTCTCGTCATCCCCTAGCCCCTACCGTCGCCGGAGAGGACGGACGCGCCCGCCACGGCCGCGCCAGTACGAGCAAGCGCCCGACCACCGTACGCCGCCATTGACTGCGCCGTTGACGCTCAGAGGACCGTGGTGACGTCGTGAACACGATGCCGTCGCCGCCTAGCCCCCTAGACCCCCGGAACCGCCGCGCCGTTGTCGACCTCGCCGCAGCACCCACGGCACCTCACTCGCCTATAAAAGGAGGCCTCGCCTCGACCATCTCCTCACACCAGCTCACTCCCCTCTTCTTCCTCGACCTCCCCAGCACCTCGCCATGCTCGATTAGCCACCGCCGCCGTCCAATCGACGCCTCACCGCCGCGGAAGCCCTGCAGCAATCGCCGGAGAAGGAGGCCGCCCCTGACGACGCCACTGCTACCAGGAGCTTCGCCGTCGTCCACAACGTCCCCGAGCACACTGCCTGACCCTAGCTGGAGCCCCGGTGAGCCTCCGACCCCCTACCTGCGCCGCCGGCGAGCCCCCTCTCTCGCCGTCGTGACGATGAACCCCGGCCGTTGGATTGGATTCTGATCCAACGCGCCGCAGCAGCCCATACCGTTTCGGTGTTACACGTCGCTGACGAGCGGACCCCACCCTGTCAGCGCGCCGCGCGTCTGTGGACCGTGGTTGGGCTGGACTGGGCTAGGTTGGGCCGTTTCATTTTGAATCTGGCCCAGTTAGTGTTCCCGCCGGCCTAATTAATTCAAATTTCGTTTAAACAATTTTGTTTGAATTCAATACTGGACCCAACTTTGAAAATTCATAGAAACTGTTTGGCTTGGCCAAATTTAACAAACTTTATATATTTAGAAAGCTTAAGAAATTATCTACACAATGCCACTGGTTTGAACCCTAGATATATTATAGAATTAAAATGGAAAAATAAACAAGGCAGGGACTTTTCTGCCTTAGAATAATTATTAAAAATCAATTAAAATAGATATTTGAATAATTCCAACTCTGATAGTTCACAAATGACTTACACTAATTGATTATGCAATAAAATGGTGTGGTCACTTTGCATGATCATGCCCTAGATTAATTAATGGACAATATGGCTAGTGTATTAAGTGAAATTGTTCCAAAATTATTATGTAAATCATATGGAGGATTTCCCTTCATTTAAATCTTGTCCCAAATGAGTTCATGAGATGTTTGCACCTCTGGTTCAAACACTCCTATATGAATTTTTGGAGATTTAAAACATTTAGTGAATTATAAAATAGTATGAGGTGAATTATCTCATTTAAATCATTTTCTCAAATAATGATAATGAATACTTGACTTAGGTCAATATGAATTCATATATGATTATTTGGGAAGTTAAATCTTAAGAAGATTTCAATGAGAGGAAATTATTTTCTCAAGAACTAAATGAATATTATTAATTACATATGTAATGAGAGGAAATTATTTTCTTTAATAAAGACAACCAATGCACCTAATTATTTTATGAGTGTGCTTAGCATAGCTTGTGTGAAATAATGATGTGCTTAGCATAGATTTTGAGCTTGCTTAGTGATTATACCTTGTATTCAAATTTAGACGCTAGTACCGGCAATTACCAAGAGGAAGGAGAATTCTACCAAGAAGAGGAAGAAGAGAACCTTGAGAACTACCAAGGCAAGATAATACTCTTGCAAAGTGCAAAGCCCACCTTGGGCAAGGCACCATGATTTTATCTACCTTCTTACAAGCTTATCCTATTTGTTTACCCTACAAGTCTTACTTGTTGTGTTTTTCAAGTGAGTTATTCAAATGGTATAGTTGAACAAAACTGTTAGAGTAGCAAAGCTAGTTCTATAGATGGCAAGCAATGTAGCACCCCTCATGATTAGTGCTAGTGCTAAAATACTAAAACTTTGACTACTCTAGATGGGAACATGGGACTTGATGAAATTGAAACCTTGGAATGGTGAGCCATTCCATTGAAAGTTTTGAAGTTGAATATGACCAAGAGAAGATGGTGATTTTTGATAAAATCCCATTGATAATTGTGAAGTTAAATGTGACCAAGAGAAGATATTTTTGATAAAACTCTGATATTGGTTTGAATGCGATACCTTTCCAAATACAAGTACCCCCACAATACCTGATTATGGGTAGGGCTTAACTGGAAGTTTATATCTTAGTATGGGTTCCCTCTGAACACACATCATAGGGGTTATGCCGAGGCTGCCTCCGTTGTTGAGAAAGATGTGAATTGAGGTGAAATTGTCCGGCCAAGCCCTGTGCAGTTCCCAGGTTAACAGTTGGTTTTCACTGGGAGGCCAAGCTCATGGGGAGAGGTGCTCATACTAGGGTTTATAAGTGAAAGGTTAGGGTTGATGATCCGCGTACTGTGTTACGGTGACTCGGAGTTATTCCGACGGATGTAATCAAATGTTGTGGCACAAGTGTGCAACCTCTGCAGAGTGTCAATCTATTCGAATAGCCGTGTCCACGGTTACGGACAATTGGAAAGGCCATACAATCTCCTGTGTCAGTCTTTTGAAAACTTTCGTGAATATGAATGGTGACTTGGTGATTTGGTAGAATGATAACCATTGTGTGGGAATGACACTAATGTTCCCACTTGAGTAGCTAGTACATGCTCCACTCCTCATACACTAAAATTTGGCTTATGCAAGTAGAAATAGAGTTTAACTCCAAGAGCTAGCATTTTACATTGGTATTAGTTTGCAAGTACTTGAAGTACTTACGGCTTTGTCCCTGGCTATTCAAATGGCCAGAGTACGATGATGAACAGAACTACCGCGAGGATGATCAGCAGGACGCCTATGATAACTAGGAGCTTTCTGACGTCAAGCGTTGGCCTGTGGACTACAGAGTCCCTTTATCTTTACGCTTCCGCATTGAACTTGTGTTTGTGTTCGTTGATCAATAGATCAACTATTTGTGTAATATGGATCATGTGATTCAAGTTGTAAGACCTATTGAGTTGTAATAAATGATGACTGTGATACTTAGCTATTATATCTCGCAACAACAATATTCCTGGGATTGCGATGAATGATATAATAGGCATCCGGACTTAAAAATCCGGGTGTTGACAGTCTGCCCGTCATTTTTTGGATCACCACCTCCCTAGCCCGGAAACCCTCCCAAAAAAATTCATTTCCCTCAGACCACCCACCGGAACTTCCCAAGTCCCTCTCCCCCACCTCCACGACCACCGCACCGGAACATCTTCCCTGGCCTACCCGAGGCCTCGCGATCCTCGTCATCCGGCTGCCTGCCGAGCCGCTTCATCGACGCCGTCATCAACCGGACCGGATCATCCCCGCCGAACCTCGAAACCATATGCTCATCCAGCAGTCTACCGCAGTCGCTTCAGCTGCGGTATCGTCCACCCCGCCGGAGCCGCTTCGGTCGTCCACCGCATCGGATCTTGCTCACCGACACCGCTGTGCATGAACCGGATCTGCTTCACCGGCGCAGTGCATGATCTAAACTCTTCTACTGTCGCTTTTCTATTGCTTGCCTGCAAGTTCTTGTTTAATCTTGGGGAACCTATTTGTGCTAACGACGCGCCATTACGTTTTTGCAGATGAGATGAGTAACCATGAAGTGTAATGGCCGTCTCTCCAACCCCAAGTAGCACATGTAGCGTACTTCATCACCGGATCTATCAACCCCAGGAAGATCTGCTGTGACTCCCACAGAGTGCTTCTCCTAATGTAAGTCCCTTGTTTTAGCGCCATGTTCTGGTTTCTTGTTTGTCTGAAGCTCTTTTAGTTCATTCCTAGCTATGACCGTAACACGTTGCTATTTTCTACTTCATTGCTAACTTTAAGCGATTGAACATTTTGGTTTGCATTCCCTGCTCTGTAGATGTAGCCATCATAACTTCTATCTTGCTCAGTCGTTGTTACAAAAATTATAGGTATTATAGTAACATCCTGCTATTATTTAGTTCATGGCCAATTTTAAGTAATTGCACATGTTGGTTCGCATTCCCTGCTCTATAGCTTTTGGCATCGTAACTTCTATATTTGGTTTACATTCCCTGCTCTGTAGATCTAGCCATCATAACTTTATCTTGCTCAGTCGTTGTTACAAAAATTATGGCCTGCTACTATGTTGTTTGTGCCAATTTTTTACTCCATGAACATGTTGGCTTGCATTCCCTGTACTACAGGTGATGCCATTGTTTTGTATCTAGTTCATTGTAAGCTAACAAAGTAAGGACTTAGTTTGGCATGCTATCACTCTGCTATCTAGCCTGTAGTACAAATAAACTTGTCATACTACTAGATAATAATTTTGCGTGCCATCTTGTTCTTCAAAAGCTGCATTATTGACTTGTTTCTCTGACTTGGCATGACGCTCACATATGGAAAGCTGAACATATTGGTTTGCATTCCCTCTTATACAAGTTCACAGGTGATCCCACTATATTCTGTATCTGGTCCATCCTAAGCTCCAGCATCAACTATCCTCTATGTGTTGCTCATTACAAGTTTATATCCCGAAACATCTTGATTTGCATCCCCTTCACTATAAGTTCAGGAGTATTATTTAGTTCACGGCCAAAATGAAGTAATTGCACTTGGCACATGTTGGTTCACATTCCCTCCTCTTTAGCTTTTGCCATCGTAACTTCTATTTTTGGTTTACATTCCCTGCTCTGTAGATGTAGCCATCATAACTTCATCTTGCTCAGTCGTTGTTACAAAATTTATAGCCTGCTACTCTGTTGTTCATGCCAATTTTGTACTCCCTGAACATGTTGGTTTGCATGGGACTCGACAGTAGTAAGTCTGCTGTTTCATTCTAACATGCTCTGTTATATTGGCTGTTGGTATGCGGCATGCACTCTTTGTTTGCTTATTGTGCGCATTACAATGATCTTGTTATAACGACGAAATGATGAGTTCCAAATTCTTTGGCAAACAATATTGTAGTGTCTTTGCCTTTCCATTGTTGCTGTCTTAACTTGTAATGTCTTTGTTTCAGATATAGGTGCTGCATGGACAACTTAAAAGATTGCCGGATCGCTTCATTGTATTGCTAGGTTTAATTACCATTCAATTTCTCTGGGTTCTGTAATATTTTTTTCAATGCCTTGCAGCTGATGTAATATTTAGTTAGTTTTTATAGTTCTTTCGCGCATTTTTTCTTTGGTGCTTGTGGTAAGTGAGGCTATCCGACAGAAATCAATGCTGCGTAAATATTCTCAGTATCTAAATCACGAATTCCCATCCCTTAAACGGCCCAATTAAGCGAAATCACATATGTGCCTGCCCGCAAAATCCTAAAGCGCATATTATGCCATATAAACAACAACTAACGGGCTGGCCCACTTACTTTGTGGGCCAGCCCATTTGATTTACGGTGGACCCCACACACTAATTGGGCTGGCCCACTTGCTTTAAGGTGGACCCCACCAACTACTAGGCCGGCCCACTAATTAGTTGGGCCAGCCCATTTGCTTTTTTGGAGGACCCCACATAATAAATGGGCGCCCTTTAAGAGGAAAGTGGGACCTGTGTTTTTGGCCCGGCCCACTATCTTGTTGGGCCGGCCCACTTGCTATATGGTGGACCCCACATACTAGTTGGGCCGGCCCTTTAACAGGAAAGTGGGGCCCACTGTGCTTATGGACCGGCCCACTATCTTGTTGGGCCGGCCCACTTGCTCTATGGTGGTCCCACATGGTAAATGGGCCCCTTTAAGTGGAATGGGACCCACTGTGTTTTTGGCCCGCCCACTATCTTGGTGGGCCACCCACTGGCTATATGGTGGGCCCACATACTAAATGGGCGGCCCATTAACAGGAATGTGGGACCCATTGTTTTTGGCCCGCTATCTTGGTGGCCAGCCCACTGGCTATATGGTGGGCCCCACATACTAAATGGGCCGGCCCTTTAACAGAAAGTGGGGCCCACTGTGTTTTGCCCGACCACTATTTTGGTGGGCGGCCCACTTGCTATATGGTGGACCCCACAAACTAAATGGGCCGATCCTTTAACCGGAAAGTGGGACCCACGTGTTTTTGGCCTGGCCCATTAGCTTGTTGGGCCGCCCACTTGCTATATGGTGGACCCCACACACTAAATGGGCCGCCTTTTAAGGAAAGTGGGACCCACTGTGTTTTTGGCCCGGCCCACTTGCTTCTGGGCCGGCCCAGTTGTAAGGTGGACCCCACATGTTAAATGGGCCGGCCCATTTAAGTTTTGACCAATCAACCTTAGAGGTTAGGCCCGGCCCACTTAACTAATGGACCAGCCCAGCTGTATAGTTGACCGGTCAAACTATGTCATCGCCGGCCCGCTTAAGACGTGGCGGCCTCGTGTGGGCCTACCATCTACCACGGGTTTCGGGCACGTTAACGGGCGTTAACGCGTCGCCACGTGTCGTTTGCATGACGTCGCAGTCAACGGGCTCCGGAAACACTTCCGCAACGGTCCGATTTTGCGGAAGGGCGCCAAGCGCGACGGACCGAAAAATCGTCGTTGGACTTTGCCTGACGCAGTTTCGACAACGGAACCCATATCGTCGGGTTAGGCCCATAGGCGACGAAAAATGCCCCTTAGTTGACGATTTTGGGGCGTTGTCTATCAGAACTTTTCTTGTAGTGCCAATGGGCCTGCCAAAGATGGTACCCGGGGTTTACTGAAGGCCCAAGACTCGAAGAATAAGAAGATTCGGAAGCTTATTTAGTGTTAAGGAAAGATAGATTGTATTAGGAAATATAGAGACTTGTAATCTTACGGGTTGGGTACGAAACCCTCCCGAACTCTGTAACTTGTGTATTACGAAACCCTCGGCTCCACCCTCTATATAAGGGGGAGTCGAGGGACGAAGAAAGGATCGAATCTATTGTCAACAGGACCCTAATTTTCATAATCAGCGAGTACTTTTCGGCTGAAACCTTCGAGATCTACTTGCCCTCTACTTCCAGCAAAACCCTAGTCTACAATCTGTAGGCATTGACAAATTAATCCTTTGTCAATTGGTGCCGTCTGTGGGGATTAGAGGCTGCAAGGAACTGATCTCGATGGCACGTCCAGAATCGTCGACTTCGTCGGTGGCTAGCAATGCGATGGATCGAGGTAAACGGGAAAAAACTGATCTAGTCGATTTTATTCCTCACCCGCCCTCCCGTATGGATGCATGTGCCTATCTGGAGGAGCCCATCGTCATGACGTTCGGAGAATTCCGATTTGGCGTCAACAAAGAAGGATCCTATCGTCTTGAAGTTCCGATCTCGTCGGAATTTTCAGCGATCGATTCTGGCTTTTCGTCGAGTGACGAGGAGTTTTCGTCGCCACGCTTCATCGACACCAAGGCAAGCGGAAATCTCGCCAAGATCTTCAGCGACACATCTTTCGAGTCATCTGCGGACTCCTTTATAAGCAGCGATTCCGACAGCGTCGACAGCTTCAACTTCATCGACAAATCTGCTGCCATCGGAAAGGTCTTCACCAATCTCTATGATGGTGTCACCAATCCCGACAAAAATCAATACTCAAAATATCATCAAATCTGTGCAATTGAAGAGGCAGGCCGAGCAGAACCAGAGACGTCAGAGGCTTTCGATGATTTGGGAAATCCATACGTCGATCCCGCTGATCTCAGAAGAGGCTTAGGCACTAAATATGTGTTACCACCAGATTTTGGCCAAGTCAGGAGATGGGCCGTAATTGAGATGGGCTTGAAGGATATACACGTGGAGTATTTCTGAATCGGCCTCGTGTATGAATTTGGGCTGAATTGCCCGTGTATCTGTACATTATGGTAGATTGCATCTTAGTTTAGAATTAAGAGATAGAGTTTAGCTCGTACACGGTTAGGTGTACTTCCAAAGATAGAAAGTCCACGGACTATAAATATGTACCTAGGATTATTGAGAAAGGAGGACGATCACGTTCACAACAAACACAAACCAGGCGCATCGCCACCCCTTGTTTCTAGGGTTTCTTCCGGGTAAGCGTCATGCTGCCTAGATCGCATCTTGCGATCTATTCGTTGTTTGGTGTTGCTCGTGCTGAAGCCTTTTTGATGGCGAGTAACACTGTTTATCGTAGATGTTTTAGGGCTTGCATCGATGCTTTTATATTGCGTAGCTGTGCTGCCCCTAAATATCTGTCCTTACACCTATTTTAGGTGTAAGGGCAGCATCCTGCTTTATCTTTGTTTAGTAGATTCGATCTGTTATAGTTGTTCCTTGTTCTTCGAGGATTAGTTTGATATCTGCATAGTTAGGCCTTGCAAACGGGTTGAATGATCCAGTAGTGCGTAAGGTATGGTTTGCTGACCTAAGAAGGGATGATCCGGGAATCGACTCCGTGTTGGTTTTTAGGCCTCGTTTTAGGTTAGTTTGCTGTTATCTTTCGTAACTGCCAGGCTCAACCACGTGTAGGATGTTCCGGTTATGCGGTGAAAACCCTAAACTGTCGTAGATCGATTTAGCTTAGCTTTGATGAAGCAGAAACCCCATGTTATTGCATATCCATTATGAACCATGGGTTAATCGGCTCTTTGAGCCGATTCACAGGGTAACCTGAGAGCCGATCGAGGCTCGTTTAATGTTTACGTGTCTACCATGCAGGAAACTAATTGAAGCAATCCAGCACCCTGACCAGGTATAGGTCAGGTGGCATGCCCTGCGACCGTCGGGACGTGTGCCGAGCACTCGCGGGCCGTGGCCCGAGGGACCAGGGCACACCAAGACCCTGGGAGCCTCCCGGCTCTACGTGTTGCCGGGCCGCCGCCGGTGGGTTTCGGCAGCAACACATTCTGGCACGCCGGTGGGACACTCTACAACAACGGCGTCAACATCTGCAACCGAGATGGCCGGCACACCAGTCACGTACGACGAGCTCACTGAGGATCACAGGAAGAATTATGATACAATCAAGGGATTTCTATTTTCGTGCCCTCGGGTCCTTAGTTGTGCTCAGTTTTCCCCAGCTCCTTAGTTTTTCCTCAGTTTTACCCAAACGTTTGTCTGAAACCATCACACGTGATGTAACGGCCGGTTGCCCGACGGTTGACCGTTATCTTCTGACTAGTGGGGCCACGTAGAGCCCGCAAAGACACGTCAGACCATCCATCTTTGTTTGACCGTAAGCATCGCTGTATCCCTGACCAAAACGCGAACGAGTGGGGCTTCGGTATATCGAATGACAAGTGGGGCCATGACGCTGATACAAGGGGCAATACACGGGTAGGATTAGATTTTTAAATGGAGCTCTACAGCGATGGCACGGAGGAGGTGGCATGCGGGGTGCCGAGATGAGATCGACGTCCACAAAGAACTGCATGAGGCGAGACCAGACGCATTAGATAGATATGAACTAGACGCGTTTAACCATGCAAAGAAGAGAAGAAATGGTCGACGACATCGAAGACTACGTCAAAACTTTGACTGACCGTGTCGGACACGAACACGAGCAATGTAGAGAAAACTAGTGTCTCTCCTTTCTGGCGTGTATAGGTGGGTGCTAGGAGAGTGTGGTGGCGAAGGGAAAGACCTCGCGGCGGTCTGTGGCGTCCAGCATAGCGGGTCGGCGTGGCCGTGCCCACAGCGGCGTGCATGCATGTTCGGCATTGGCATCAGCATGTACGTTCGGCATTGGCCTCGGCGGTATCTCTGGTGTGTCAGTGATCGAATGAGGGGACGGGATTGAGGGTGCATCCCGACGTTGACCTAGCAGTGGCGGCGAGCATAGCCGTTCTGACCATGCCGATATCGGCATCGGCATCGTTTGGAGGCTGTGGTGCTCGAATCAAGTTGGGATTTGTTTCTCGTAGGCCAAAATGAATTTGAAACAAGTTTCATGTTGAAGGTTAGGTAACGAAAGTTTGTAACTATCCCAAAATTATACTAGCGCCATGGTGAGGTTCTTTTTGATAGAGCTATACGGTTGGGCAAACTTTTTTGACACTTTTTAGATAGGGTTCCTTGTTGTTACACGTATGGCATCATGTATGGAAAATTTGTGGTCATTTGGAGATGTTCGAAAAAATCACTTTGCTTAAGCGCATGCCGTTTCGTCTCGCTGAAACCAGCTTTTCTAACAAGGTGATTTTTTCTACCTTCTCTAAATAACCTCAAATTTCATACAGCTGATCTTCTATACATAGATAGATAGATTGTTTCGTTTTTACATTTTTCGAACTTTTTATTTCCCTTTACAATACCCAATTGATTTTCAGGTCAAAACCTCGAAAAACAGCATCATGTATGGCATCATTTCACCCTAAATTTCAAATTTTCTGAAACTTTCCCTTTTAGATATTCCTTGTTGTTATAGGTATGCCATCATGTATGCCAAACTTGGTTAGGTCTCACTGAAACCAGCTTTTGTAACAAATTAGGTGATGGTTTATCATTTTTTTTGCGTGAAAAGTAATGGCAACAACAAATCGGTGATGGTTTATCATATTTTTTGCGTGAAAAGTAATGGCTACAACAAATTGTTGATGCTTTATCATTTTTTTGCGTGAAAAGTAATGGCTACAACAAATTGTTGATGGTTTATCATTTTTTTGCGTGAAAAGTAATGGCAACAACAAATCGGTGATGGTTTATCATTTTTTTGCGTGAAAAGTAATGGCTACAACAAATTGTTGATGGTTTATCATTTTTTTGCGTGAAAAGTAATGGCAACAACAAATCGGTGATGGTTTATCATTTTTTTGCGTGAAAAGTAATGGCTACAACAAATTGTTGATGGTTTATCATTTTTTTGCGTGAAAAGTAATGGCAACAACAAATCGGTGATGGTTTATCATTTTTTTGCGTGAAAAGTAATGGCTACAACAAATTGTTGATGGTTTATCATTTTTTTTGCGTGAAAAGTAATGGCAACAACAAATCGGTGATGGTTTATCATTTTTTTGCGTGAAAAGTAACGCCTAAAATAGTTTATAATTTTTAGCGCGTGAAAAATAATACAGAAAACCGCCCTTCAGCATACTTAGAGGGTGGAAGCTAATTAACCGCCAACAGAGAGAGAGAGGGGTTATCCTGCCCGTTCCCTATATCATACGATCAACGGTCGGCGGGCACGATCCGCGTGACATGGGCTAGACCAATCAGGGCGATGATGCACGTCTGCGAGAATTTGTGAAGAGAGAGGGCAAAACTGAGTACTATCAAGAAACCAAGGGCACCTGAGTAGTAAACAGACTAAGGGATTCAAATTTGAGATTTAAAAAATGGAAAATGTGTGTTTTGTACAATGAAACCCATCTTGGCCTACCTCAAACTATTTGCAATACCAATATACATCAGTGTGAGAATTGTGGCCTCATTTAGACAAAGTATGATTTGGGGGAAGCTGTTTTGGGAAGGGCTTATTGTGGAAAACCATGCACCTTCATAGCTACTAGGTGATTTGAGAAGTGGCAATTTGTGGTAAAACTTGATTTATCTATGATTTATCTATGATTTGAGAAGTGGCAATTTGTGGTAAAGACTCCATGAGTAAGTGCCACTCTTTTTAGGATTTTTTTGCACATTAAATGACTCATTTAACTAGTTAATCCCATTTGTTGACTCTCTGTTGACCAGCCACTTGAGGGTAAAACTGAGTATATTGCACTAGCCAGTATTAGCACTCGAGGGGAAAATTGAGCACACAAAAAATGCTAGTATAAGACTCGAGGGTATACCTGAGTATATCTAAATTTCCAGGGTTAGACTCGAGGACACGTGCAATTGTTGACGCGTAGACGCGGGTCGCGGTGGAGAAGTCGAGACGTGCAATCGTGGACGCGTGTCGCGTTGCAGAAGTCCAAGACGTGCAGACGTGCACCTGTGCACGCGTAGGACGCGGGTCGCATTAACCACCCCTCGCCTTTATAGACGCCTCCTCGCACTCTCTCTGTCACTCTCACTCGCTCACGCATCGCCAACTCTCTCACGTCCCATCATCTTCTCCAAAGCAAAAAACCCTCTCCCTCTCCCTCTTCCTCTTCCTCCGCCGTAGAGATGGACAAGGAGAATGCCAATCCCATCGTCGAGGTGGGCTCAAAGCGCGACGCCTCCATCTTCGGCGCCGTCCCCTCTACGGACGACGACGCCGCCGCCGCCGTCGCCGGTGCATCGGAGGCTGCTGCCGCCGGTGGCAGTCAGATCCCGGCGGGATGGGACGACCCCTACGACCCCGTGCCGTACGTCCCGCCCCCGAACCCCTACGACACCTCCCTGGAGGACCCATGGAACGAGGTAACTACGGTTTGCTTCCTTTTTTGTTCCCCATTCCTTTTTGAACCCTATTTTTGCTGGTGTAGATGGATCTGTAGATGGATGAGTATTGGGCTAATATTTGCGCCGATTTTATTCCATTTTGTTTTGATCACTTCTTGATTTCGTTTAAGATTTGGGGTTCGGCTGTTCGGTTAATTTATGCAAGTAATATTGGATCTCAATCAGTTAATTTATGCAAGTAATCATGGGATCTCAATCAGTTATTTTATGCACTAATCAAAAGATATCAACCGTTTAATTTTGCAAATAATCTCGAATGTGTTCAAGTTCAGATCTAGTTCAGATCTAGAATCTGTTTCTTTGCCTATGATGAATGGTTGGGCACAAATTTTTACAGGGAGGGTTCAGCGAACCATTGCTGTGTACAAATCTGTTGTGCATGAGCTTTAGTTCGCTAACACCTTCCCTGTAGATATATAATCATGTCCACTCTAACTGAGGCTGACTCTGTTTTTCTTAACTTTGTTATCATGTATGTTAGTCATCGTTGCAACTCATTCACTAGTTTCTGTTTGATATGGATCAGATGTCTGGCAGCGACGTCGGCAGCGACGAAGAGGAGGAGGACGTCAAGACTCGCCAAGTGCTGCGGAGGCTGCAGGTCGGCCAGTACATCTCCTACTTCGCCAAGGGGGTGTACAGGTGCCCCTTCTGCACCAGGAGACTCGGCGCCACGGACTTCAACTGCCTCGTCACGCATGCTGAGAACATCAGCAACACCTTCCCCAACGTCGGCACGACGGTGAACGTCCACTCCTTCCGCGCCAAGCACAGGGCGCTCGGCATGCACCTCCGCAGCTTGCAGCGGGTGGAGATCTCCGCCGGCCGCATGCCTCCGCTCAAGCCCAAGGCTCCCAAGGGGAGCAAGAGCAACAAGTGGAGGCAGAGCCAGATGGGGTAGGCGGAGTCCTGGACGTGTGCTGCTGCTGCTGCTGCCTCCTAGTTTGTTGTTGGGATCCCTTTGTTGTTAGCTAGGGATCCCTTGTTGTTATGTTAGTATGATGGTGCTGTGAAGAACCTGTTACTATGTTGGCTGTTGTGTATGCAGCCTATTATCTATCCATATTATCTAGGGATTATCTATCCCTAGTCTACTATATTTTGTTGGCCGTACTTAGTTTTCTTGATTTACTATGACTGTGAATTTATCGTACATTATCCTGGAGATTTGCTTCTAGATTTAACTACATACATATGGACCAGAGGGAGTACTAGATTTGCTGCCATATTGGGCAAACAACGAGGGCCAAAAGGCACAAATAATTGAAGAAAGTCAGAAATGCAAGCTTCTCTAGATTTTATACTAATTTGGTGAAAAGGACAGAGAGAAAGAGGGGAAAAAGGTGCACTTAATAATGCCAATTTGGGGCCGAGAGAGACAGAACCCAGCTCCTGCTCACGTGCAACCAAACGCTTCTCGTCCTGTCCCACGCGGTCCCTTTCTACCAGCCCCACGCGACGCGGGCCCACACGACGCGGCCCCACAAGACGCGGCCCCACACGTGACAGAACGGTCAACTAAACGGGAATCCTGCCGTCTGAGCTGCTTCTGCGGGTTTCAAACAAGGGCTTGGGGAAAACTGAGGAAAAACTAAGGAGCTGGGGAAAACTGAGTACAACTAAGGACCTGAGGGCACGAAAATAGAAATCCCTACAATCAAATCCCAGTTCGAAGCCGATCTCATCGGCTCTTTCGAGAGAACCCGTTCACATGGCGTCAGGTGGAAGGGATTCTCACCCGAAGGCGTTCTCGACGGGGTAGACCTGTCTCTCCCTTCAGAGGAACGCACCAGAGCTCTGCGCCAAGAAGTCAATTACATGGTGGCTCATTCTATGCACCGTTTTTCTGAGAGCCTGCTGAACTCTTTGGAGCGCATTGCGGTGCGCGTGGTTCAGGAAATCATGAAGCATCAGTACTCTCCTTCAGGACCTACTCTAGGGACTCACCAGGGAGAGATACCGCTCTACACCAGACCGTAGCTGCCGTTCACGCTTGCCGCCTCCGAGCAACAGGCTTCACCGGCATACGTCGTCTACAAGGTTGGAGGCGATCCTGGAGATTGCCAATTCCTGTCTGAGCCGCCCAAAGAAATCCCGCATGGATACGTGTGCACATACGTGCCGGACTGCAACAACTTCACGCGCACAAACCAGATTGCAGCGGCAGGGATTTCCGCAGGAGGAGTTTCTGGAGCAGATGCCGATAAACAGGCGTGGCTAGCTAAATATGCCACCGGAACTAGTCATGAAAATTCGGCCCCTACAGCACAAACAGTGGAACAGATCAGTACAATCTTGAGAGACCAATTTGGCATCCTGCCAAAGAGGAGGACAATCGGCTATTCCAAGCCGTACGCCAATGAATATGATTTGATTCCACTGCCACCCAAATATCGGCTCCCTGAGTTCTCAAAGTTCAGCGGGTCAGAAGGATCTAGCTCAATTGAGCATGTGAGCCGATATCTGGCACAGCTGGGCATGATTTCAGCATCTGACCACGTGTGAGATTTTTCGCGCAGTCTCTCACCGGACCAGCTTTTGGATGGTACACCTCGTTGCCACCAGATTCAGTCCGGACCTGGAAGCAACTCGAAGAGCAGTTTCACGTGCAATATCACTCAGAGGCTACCTAGGCTGGCATTGCCGATCTCACGCAGGTACGGCAGAAGCGAGGAGAAACGGTGTCAGAGTACATCCAGCGCTTCAGGACTGTCAGGAACCGATGTTATTCGGTTCGTTTGAATGAAAAAGAAGTGGTCGAGCTGGCAGCGTTGGGCCTCGCCGCGCCGCTCAAGGATCTGGCTTTACAAGAAGATTACAACTCACTGGCGCACATGGTCCAGAAGTTAACTTTGTATGAGCAGCGCCATCCAGAGTTGTACCAAGACAAGTTCATCAAGCGCCCGATCACCCTGGTCGAGACAGCAGAGGTTGAGGACCCTGAAGACCAGGAAGTTGCCGTGGCTGAATGGGCTCGGGGGCAGTCCCTGTGTCCTGCAAATGGGTGAAGCCACAAGGGCCTGCAAAAGGGTTTGACTTCGATATAAGCAAAGCTGAGCAGATATTCGATTTATTGCTCAAGGAGAAACAACTTAAGTTGCCCGAAGGCCATAAAATCCCTACAACACAAGAGATGAATGGGAGACCATACTGCAAGTGGCATCATTCGTTCACCCATGTCACGAATGACTGCAAAGAGTTGCGTCGACAGATCCAGTTGGCGATAGAACATGGCCGTTTGATCTTTAGTCAGTTTGCCATGAAAGTGGACACGCACCCGTTCCCTACCGTCAACATGGTGGAGCTAGGTCACCCAGGGCAGTGTCAGCCAGGTTTCTCATTTGGTATTAACATGGCAGGGCCTGTGCACCACCACGGCAACGACAAAGAAGAAAACGGCCACTCACGTGGCAAGGATAAAGAGGAGGCCGGTCCGCGCGACCGGCGCCGACATGAAGATAAACGGTACATCACCGAGGAACAAGTGAGAAGCGTGCGATACCAACGACCACTTTCCGCGCACCTCCTTAACAAGTATGAGCATCAGTACGACCGACGTCGGCGATACGATACAGATGACGAAAGATATCGTCGGTCTGATGCAGTCAACAGAAAATCTCGTCGGTATGATAGAGACGACGAAGGGTATGAACGCCGCGCTAATGGGAGGTCAAGGGAGCAAGAAGACATGGACAGACACTGGGATTGTCCGTTCTTCAGGCATTGCTGGGATTCAGGAATGAGCCGATTGCCTACAATCGACAACTGCCCGGAATGCAGACAGCAGAGGAAGGACAAGGGAGACGTTTCAGTATTCAGGCGTCTAGGGCCTCTCCCATCCCAGAGCAGAAAAGCTGAGTCATCTCAAGGGGAAGATTTCGAGGAATCAGATGACGAAGAAGAAGACAGATACCACCGGCCAAGGTGGTGCCCTGATGGACTCAGTCACTCCCAGAAGCGCAGGGTGCAACGGCTACGTAGTTTGGAGGAAGCCGAGGCACAATACCTGTACACGTTGAGGAAAGCTCGGCCCGATCTGGCCGTGAAAATTCAGCAAACTTTGGAGGCGGATACACGTCCACCAAAGAAGGAATGGCGCCCCAAGCAAGCAAAAGCCGATGCAAAGGCATCGGCTGGCACAAACATGGTGTTCATACTTCCGTCGGAGTTTTGTGCTCCTAGGATCGAAGAAGTGCCAGTAGCTCAGTTTGACTGCGGCCCACGGCCAGTCATCTTTGAAAAACCGCAAGAGAAGAGCTACAAACATTTGAAGGCCCTCTATCTAAGAGGTTACATCAACGGGCAGCCTGTCGGCAAGATGCTGGTTGACACGGGAGCGGCGGTCAACATAATGCCATACTCCATGCTACGACGTTTGGGACGCTCTACTGAAGATCTGATCAAGACCAACGTCACACTAAGCGACTTCAACGGCCAGGCATCAGAAGCGCGAGGCGTTCTGAACGTGGACTTAACCGTCGGCCGAAAAACCATCCCTACGTCGTTCTTCATCGTCGACAGCAAAAGCACCTACGCGGTCCTGCTAGGAAGGGATTGGATTCACACCAACTGCTGCATTCCATCCACAATGCACCAATGCTTGATACAGTGGGATGGAGATGAAGTGGAGGTCGTTCATGCAGATGACTCGATCGAGATCTCAACAGCTGACATGAGTATTTGGGACATAAACGACCAAGAGCCGATCTCTGGAGTTAGCTTGGATGGCTGTGAGCGCATCGAGGTGACAAAAAACGGGGTGAGGCTGGTCTTATCCACCGGCCTGACCGAGTAGCAAGACCAGAGTCGACGGACGTACGTGGCAAGGCCGATCCCTGCGATCGGCCCCAAAAAATAAAAAGCAAGGATCCCACCTCAAGCATGTCACATAGTCGTGGAGTACAGATAAGGTGTAAACCTTTATTGTGCAATGCAATTGCAAAGGAGGCCGATTCCAGCAATCGGCCAAAATTATCCTCACCATACGTATTGGACTTTGTTCAGCATCGATCTAGCATTTTGTGTTTTGGCTCATAGATGGCTGGAAAGCCGATATCTTCAATTACTTGAAAGATTCGGCTCGGGGGGCACACACACGGATAAGGTACGAGGCTACGAAGTATGTACCCATGGGCTGTCAATGGCCAGCGTCTCAAGAAATATTTCCCAAGTATGGGGGAGAATGGACATTGAACAATGCATGAAATCGATCGGCCAGTAAAAAATCAAAAGTAATAAAAAATTTAAGTACAGCCGATGCTCGGACATCGACTTTAGAATAAAAAAGCCGATGCACAGCCATCGACTCAAGAGGTACAAGCTGTTACAAACAGAGGTACAAGCTCAGTGGAGCAGTTATCAGATTACATGGAGAAGCTCTACTGAAGGAATGCCTCAAGGGCACGGAGTGCGGTAACACGAACACGATCCACCTCGGCGATCTCGGCCTCGTCATCTTCGTCCTGGCCTGTCACCAGCTGCTTGTTCAAGGCGCGAATTTCGGCCAGATCAGTCTTCAGTTCAGCTTTGAGGCCTTCTGCTTCCTCGTGGGAGTGGGCAATAAGAGCTTCCTTATCTTGGATGAGCTGTTTGGTTACCCGGACCCTCTCTTCGAGGTCCTCCAACTCCTTTCGCAAGGTCTCAAGTTCAGCAGTGCTGACAGAGGTGTCAGTTTTGGCGTCCAAAGCTGCCTTTTTCTCATTAAGCCGCTGACACTTGTCTGCAATATCGGCTTTCAATGGAAGCTGGGCGTGGCGTAAGCCGATTCTCTGACGAGCCAATGTCACCCTTGACCTGTAAGCAGACAGAGTCACAACTGGCCAGAGCTTCACCTGCAACGTCACCGGGAGATGAGGCTGGATGTCTTCAAGAATGCTCTTTACTTCCTCGGTATCTTCAACCAATGTTTCGATTGAGGAGGAGAGCAAGGCCTTGAGATGCTGGAGTTGACCATGGGTAGCGCTGGGTCCCGACTCTTCACTTGCTTTAGATGCAGCTGGTTCGATGGATTCAGGGTCGAACGTTAGCAAGCTTGAGAGGTCATAACCCTGACAAACAACAAGAACAACGTCAGTACACAGCGAAAGAGCAAGGAAGAACTAAGGGAAGGAAGTGTACCTCTCCTAAGACCATAGGAGCAGCCGATGAAGAGGTGATCGGCTCTTGTGTTTCTGCTGAGGGTTTGGCCAAGGTGGCAGCCTTGTCAGCTACACTTTTTGAGGTTGCTAGGTCCAGGGTGGTGGATGGCATCACTACCTCCTCGACTTCCCCACTAGAGGTGTCATCAGTCTGTAAAGGAAGTGGTTAGCCGATAGGAACAGCAATAGGTTAGCACAAAATATGAGCCAAGGAGGATATGAAGAGTAATTACATTCGAAATCTCCTGGTTTGATGAAGAGGTTTGCGGTGCCTTGCGAGCTCTCTTGATGCATCGGCTCTTTGTGCGTAGACCGCCCTGTCCTGCTTTATGTGAAGCCGGGGAAGCAGCAGGTTCGGGAGCTGACCTTTTCTTGGAAGCCGACGGTGGCAAGTCTGGCTGGCTCTGCGTGGTGGTTTTCCCAGAGTTACCGGAGCTCGAGTCCCTTCGACTGGACTGTGTATCCTCGCTAGAGTTTTCTTCAGTGGAGGCCTGTAAAGGAAACACGAGCATGTTGCAGAAGCCGAGAAGGATAGATGAAATCAGCCAAGGCATGGATCAACTTACGTGCAAGCTTTCTTGGGCTGGAGTAGGGTTTTGGCGCCTCAAGGTCTTCCTGACAGCTACTTTCCTCACTGCTGTTCTCGCCGTGGCTGAGGCTCGGGGGGCAACCGGCCCAGAAGATACTCTGCTTTTAGAAGCCGATTTTGGTGAAATCGGCTGGCTCTGCATCACAACCTTTTTCAAGGATGGTGAGTTCTTGCAGAACAGGACCACTGGAGCTGCTGGGAGGAATCTGAAAGGAGAGCCGTCATCGTGTGCAGGTTCTGGACCGTCTTGTTGCTGCAAGAAGATAGAGCAGGGTTATAAAAGGAAGGAAATCGTTGTAAACCACTTCGAGATAATTTCTGAGTAGTGGTACCTGTTCTGCAGGGATATCGTATTCAGCATCAAGTTGTTTCAACAAGGGTCCCAGAGCTCTCCTAAAGGCATGACTCTTCCACATTGACCACCAGGCCTCAAAACCATCGGTTGAAGAGGTAAAAGAGAGGTTGTGAGGAACAGGGATGGCTAGAGCATCAAAGAAAGAGTAACACCTCTGACCGGTGAGGAGATCGGGCAAGTCAGCTCTACTCTCTGTTAAGTGATGGAGAAAGAAATGGGGAGACACCTGCCCAAGACCAACTGCCGGGCTGCTACGACCGGCTGATAGGACTCATAACCAGGTTTGATGATCCTGTTGGAGGTGCTCATGCCCACCGGAAGGAAACAGGGACGAATCATGGTGGAATATAATTGTCGGGTGCTGGTGTCATCGGCAAAGCTGTCTAGCCTGAAGGAGACGGGATTCTCAAAATGCTCAGACTCCGTGTAAGGAAAGAAGAGGGGATTGTCCAGGCCTTGGAAGAAGATGCTGAACCATTTTGATGCTTCCTGGGGAATCAGTTTACTGCCCGGAAGGCTGTACAAAGCTTGGCCGTAGCTAGTGCATCGGATTTGCTTCCCGGTGGCATCTGGAAAGGTGCGAGTGGCCAGACGTGGGAAGTTTGGGATGTGGTTCTGGAAGTATAGCTGAGCCCATAGCTGAATAAACCACCAGGGACCTCCTGTTTTGACTGTCTTTTGGGAAAACAGTTTGACAGACATCAGTTGGAGATATCGATAGACCTCTCCAAGGAACAGTTTGCCAATGCCAAGCTGGGTGCCCCTGGCAAGTTCATAGGCCAAGGAAAGGTAATTCTTGGTGGGAGCAAGGGAAGGGCCACAAAATATGAAGTGTTCCAACCAGAAATTTAGGAAGGCCGTGTGTTCTTTCTCTGTTACAGGGCCTTTGTTTTTCATGTGGCGTCGAAGATAAGCACCCCAGTTTGTGCAGTCTGTTTTGGAAGAGAGCTTGAAAGGAACCTTTGGCAGCATAAAAGCAGAGGGGCTTGGGGATGCAATGTCTAGACCAGTGATCATGACCACGTCTAGTAGGGTTGGTGTCATGGGGCCATGACCAAACATGAAGCAATTCAAAGCATCAGACCAAAAGTAGCCGATGGTTTTCAAAAGGTTTTCATGTTTCTCAAGGGGAGACAGTGATAAGGCTAAGGCATCGGCTATTCCCGTGGTTTCCCAGGTGGATTGGTGAGTTTTGGCTATCCTATTATACCATGAAACCCAATCTTCAGGAGGATTAGGCCAGGCTCGTAAGCAGTCGGCCCAAGAGGATAGATCTAAGTTCTGGTTCACGAAGGGAATTCTATTGGCCTCGCATGAAATCAAATGAGCAGGACTCTCGGTAGAACGAGGGCCAAGACAGAGAGAATTTGGAAGGGAAGGATGCGACAGCAGAATGTCTGATACCTAAAAGTTAATGACGGAATGAGACATTAATTCAGGTGTTTGCTGTTAATTCCAACAATATGCTCGGATAGCGAGGAGCGGTTGGGGATTACCTTCAAGCCAGAGACCGTAGTGTTGGTGTTGGATGATTCCACCATTGGATTCGCTGCGGAGTTGAGTCTGCGCGATTGGGATCCGAGAGTTGTGGCCGAAAGTGGATCTGTTCGAGCGGCGATTTGGGGATCGAGTTTACTTTTGCAGGCGAGGGTTGCAGGTTACCGTTTGAATAGGCAATTGGGTTGGCCTTGCTCGCGTTTTGTGATAAAGGCCGATGTGCCACCGGCTCGCGCGTTGACTCGCGTTGACAATCGGCAAACGTTCGTGGTAAAGGCCGATGTGCTGCCATCGCTCTTTGCGCGTTGACTTTTGACAATCGGCAAAATTGATATGAAAGCAAATATGGCATAAAAACATTTTTCTTCATTGATAAAGGGGGCTTTTAAGGAAGAGCCGATTGCTCAAGAAAAGAAGAACAAGGAAGACCCGATTACTACTACTACTAGTCCTATGCTAGTAATCCTAGTCTACGGGCCGTCACTGCCCTCGTCGTCGCCGTCGTGGCTGCCATCGGCACTGCTGCCGGCGAGCTCCTCGTCGCTTGCTGTCCTGACTGCTGGATGAGTTTGTGCATGTCAAGGAACTGTCGACAATCCCTGAGAAGGTGACTTGACTTCGTTTTGCCGTCCTGGAGTCGACATACGAGTGCAAGTAACAGGGGGCGTTGATCTGTTCAGCATAGGGTAGCTCGGGAGCCCTCTGTTGCCGTGGTTTATAATTGCCACGGTTTGAGTTGTTCCGATTGCCATCCTGTCGATCGTCTCTTCTTTCATCATACCGATCGTCATGTCGATCGGAGTATCCTGCAGACTACCAGATTGTTGTCGTCATAGTTGCGATTTTTCCTCCTTTTGTGCCGATCCCTTCGGCCGCCCGAGTCGTGCTTTGGCTGGTCGTCATCTTCGTCATCGCTGCGCTGGCGCGGTCTTCGCTTGTCCTCGCCATCAGCCCAACTGTTGGCGATTTCCATTAGCTTGGTAATGGTTTTCGGCTTTTTGCGTCTGAGTTCTTCTATGTAACTTTCACATCGGACGCCATCGCTGAAAGCGTCGATTGCTCTGTCTATGGATACATCTTCGGCAGCGTTTAGGAGTTTGGTGAATCTTCCTATGTATGAGCGCATCGACTCCTTCTGCTTGCCAGTTGCGTAACTCCTCAATCCTGACGGGTCTTTTGTATGTTGCCTGGAAATTAGCAACAAAGGCGTCCACTAGGTCGTCCCATGATTTGATGGAACCCTTCGGCAGCCCCTTAACCAGGCTCGCGCTGAGTCCTTTAAGTAGAGCTGCAAGCACTGCATTGCTGCTATCTGGTTCCCTTTATGCAGAATCACAGTCTGCAGGTAGTCGTCTATCCAAGATCTTGGCTCCTGCTGCCCATCATACTTGGCAGCGTCGGTGGGAGTAGGCTTGAACTTTTTGGGTGGCATCGTCTCGCGGATTTTGTAACTCAAACAATCGGCTCCCCTTAGTTCACCGTCGTACTCCTGATCCTCATCTGAGGAGTCACTGTCGTCGTCCTTTCTGGCGGCGCGTCGTCGCCTTGCTTTATCAATCCGGCTCTGGGTGATTTCATCCCGAGCATCTCTCGCCCGATGTTTTGAACCGCTGGCCTGCGCCGTGGTTTTCTCCTTCTGCGGAACTAGATTATTTCCCAATATCGCGAGACTTTCTAGGGCACCACGGTGAGCTTGTGCCATGGATCCTTCGGGGCGCTGGTTGATGAGGTATGCAGCGAGGTTAGTTGTTGCTCCTGCAACGTTCTTCGGCCGTGGCATGCCGCCGTGGTCATGAAGGACTTGGTTAGATTCGACGTTATTTCTCTAGCGTCGTCTTCCGAGAGCCTGGACAGTCTTGACCGATGTTTTCCTGCCCCAAGAGCACTTCGAGAAGCGCTTCCTTGTGAAGCTCTCCGTCGCTCGCTGGATCGTCTGCCGCAGATAGACGTCTCTCGAGGGTAGCTTGCTCTCTCGACAGGTGCTCCCGGTTTTCTCTAGTATAGAGCGGTATGCGTTTAGGGTTCCAACCGAGGTTCCTGCAGGGAGCGGGGTGTTGTTAAGTACGGCTGCCCTGGCCGCAGCCCATTCCTCGTCCGCGATGGTGTAGTCGCTATCGCGATTGCTGGCGCTATTTTCGAAGCTTGCTCTCCTGCTGGAACGAGGCGTGCGGTCTCCGTCTCCTCCGTGCCTTGTATTTCCTGTGTTGTTGGCGACGTAGACCTGATGATGTGCTGTTCTTCGGGTGGCTCTTCGGGCGATGCTGCCGACACTGTCCTCTCCCGACGAGTATCGGGCATTGCAGATGAACGGTGTGTCGCTTGACCCCAAGCCGTGCCTGGCGTCACAGTTCGAGCAATAGTAGGAGGTTAATTCCGAGGATGTGGGTTCGTCGGATCCTACCGACATGGAGGAAGCTGAACGGGGAGTCGAAGGCGCGGGCGAACTCATCGACTCTGTCAGGCCAGCCAACAAATCGAGTGATGATGACGCGCTGGGACTCGTTGATCCCGAGGTAGGCGATTCCAGTAGCTGAAGAATTCCCTCCGCGTTGACGTTGTAGTGGACGCTGCCGATGGTCAACTCCATGTTTCCTTGTAGATCCGAGAAGTTTGAGCGAGAAGAGTCGCTATGCGGGGTGAACTCGTAGGAGCCGAATCGGACCGGACCTCCCAGAGTTGGTGATGGCGGTGCCGATGAAGATGTCGATGACATGATCGGGTCTGCTGATGACTGATCTTGCGCCAGCAGGGTTCCCACAGACGGCGCCAATTGTCGAGGGTGCTCCTCTTTATGATTGTGTCCCCTCGACATTCCCATGCATGGTGATCCCCATACTCTTGATTGTGTCGACGAAAATCAGGTTTAACCCGCTCCCACCATTAATAAAGACTTTGCTCATCTTGAATCCCCCTATCTGTGCCTCAACTACTAGGGCAGCGTGTCCTGGTTTTGGTATGGTCATCGGGTGGTCTGCTCGGCTGAACGTAATGTTCTGAGAGGACCACTTGACATACTCGGGATGTTTGCCATGATGCTTTCGGCCAGATTAATTTCTCGGGTGAGCTTCTTCATCTCTCTTCTCGAGACACCTGTCTTGTGGATCATACTCATCTGCCCACGTGGTGGTGGGAACGCCTCGTTGGGTTGATGAGGTTGAGCCTGCTGGACTTGGTGCTGTGGTGGAGGTGGGGGTAGAGGTGGTAACGCTTGCTGTCCTGACTGCTGGATGAGTTTGTGCATGTCAAGTGTCGACAATCCCTGAGAAGATGACTTGACTTCGTTTTGCCGTCCTTGGAGTCGACATACGAGTGCAAGTAACAGGGGGCGTTGATCTGTTCAGCATAGGGTAGCTCGGGAGTCCTCTGCTGCCGTGGTTTATAATTGCCACGGTTCCCAGAGTTGTTCCGATTGCCATCCTGTCGATCGTCTCTTCTTTCATCATACCGATCGTCATGTCGATCGGAGTATCCTGCAGCTACCAGATTGTTGTCGTCATAGTTGCGATTTTTCCTCCTTTTGTGCCGATCCCTTCGGCCGCCCGAGTCGTGCTTTGGCTGGTCGTCATCTTCGTCATCGCTGCGCTGGCGCGGTCTTCGCACGTTGTCCTCGCCATCAGCCCAACTGTTGGCGATTTCCATTAGCTTGGTAATGGTTTTCGGCTTTTTGCGTCCGAGTTCTTCTATGTAACTTTCACGGACGCCATCGCTGAAAGCGTCGATTGCTTTGTCTACGGATACATCTTCGGCAGCGTTTAGGAGTTTGGTGAATCTTCCTATGTATGAGCACATCGACTCCTTCTGCTTCTGCTGGCAGTTGCGTAACTCCTCAATCCCGACGGGTCTTTTGTATGTTGCCTGGAAATTAGCAACAAAGGCGTCCACTAGGTCGTCCCATGATTTGATGGAACCCTTCAGCAGCCCCTTAACCAGCTCTCGCCGAGTCCTTTAAGAGAGCTGCAAGCACTGCATTGTGCTATCTGGTTCCCTTTATGCAGAATCACAGTCTGCGGGTAGTCGTCTATCCAAGATCTTGGCTCCTGCTGCCCATCATACTTGGCAGCGTCGGTGGGAGTAGGCTTGAACTTTTTGGGTGGCATCGTCTCGCGGATTTTTTAACTCAAACAATCGGCTCCCCTTAGTCACCGTCGTACTCCTGATCCTCATCTGAGGAGTCACTGTCGTCGTCCTTCCTGGCGGCGCGTCGTCGCTTGCTTTATCAATCCGGCTCTGGGTGATTTCATCCCGAGCATCTCTCGCCCGATGTTTTGAACCGCTGGCCTGCGCCGTGGTTTTCTCCTTCTGCGGAACTAGATTATTTCCCAATATCGCGAGACTTTCTAGGGCACCACGGTGAGCTTGTGCCATGGATCCTTCGGGGCGCTGGTTGATGAGGTATGCAGCGAGGTTAGCTGTTGCTCCCGCAACGTTCTTCGCCGTGGCATGCCCGCGGTGTCCGTGGTCATGAAGGACTTGGTTAGATTCGACGTTATTTCTCTGGCGTCGTCTTCTGAGAGACAGTCTTGACCGATGATTTCCTGCCCCAAGAGCACCGAGAAGCGCTTCCTTGTGAAGCTCTCCGGTCGCTCGCCGGATCGTTCCGCCAGATAGACGTCTCTCGAGGGTAGCTTGCTCTCTCGACAGGTGCTCCCGGTTTTTCTTAGTATAGAGCGGTATGTGTTTAGGGTTCCAACCGAGGTTCCTGCAGGGAGCGGGGTGTTGTTAAGTATGGCTGCCCTGGCCGCCGCCCATTCCTCGTCCGCGATGGTGTAGTCGCTATCGCGATTGCTGGCGCTATTTTCGAAGCTTGCTCTCCTGCTGGAACGAGGCGTGCGGTCTCCGTCTCCTCCGTGCCTTGTATTTCCTGTGTTGTTGGCGACGTAGACCTGATGATGTGCTGTTCTTCGGGTGGCTCTTCGGGCGATGCTGCCGACACTGTCCTCTCCCGACGAGTATCGGGCATTGCAGATGAACGGTGTGTCGCTGACCCTGCCGTGCCTGGCGTCGCGTTCGAGCAATAGTAGGAGGTTGATTCCGAGGATGTGGGTTCGTCGGATCCTACCGACATGGAGGAAGCTGAACGGGGAGTCGAAGCGCGGGCGAACTCATCGGCGTCAGGCCGCCAACAAATCGAGTGATGGTGACGCGCTGGGACTCGTTGATCCCGAGGTAGGCGATTCCAGTAGCTAAAATTCCCTCCGCGCTGACGTTGTAGTGACGCGCCGATGGTCAACTCCATGTTTCCTTGTAGATCCGAGAAGTTTGAGCGAGAAGAGTCGCTATGCGGGGTGAACTCGTAGGAGCCGAACGGACCGGACCTCCCGAGTTGGTGATGGCGGTGCCAATGAAGATGTCAATGACATGATCGGGTCTGCCGATGACCGATCTTGCGCCGGAGGTTTCCCACAACGGCGCCAATTGTCGAGGGTGCTCCTCGTCAATGTCCTCCGATAGGGACTTAGGGTTGATGGAATCCTGCGTGCTGATACGAGACATCGGTACACAGACAAACGGGGAGAGCGATTTACCTAGGTTCGGGGCCCTCGATGAGGTAAAACCCTTACGTCCTGCCTGTCTGTTCTTGATTATGAAGATGATGGGTTACAATGGGGTGCCGAATAGTTCGGCTGTGATCTCGTCGAGATAGCTAATTGCTAGGGTAACCTAGTTCTAAGCTTCTGTTGGCTAAGATCGCTAAGATTGATTGTGTCCCCTCGACAGCCCCCCTCCTGGCCTTTATATAGGAGGCCAGGTCTCGAGAGGCCTAATCGAGTACGAGTAGGTTACAATAGATCTATTTCTAATCTTTCCTTGTTCGGCTTCTTCTGTGTCTTGTACTTCAAGTAATCCTCCACCGCACCGTCCCAGTAGCCCATCTTGCCATCAGGTTCCTTCATGGGCCTCCATCTGGACCGTATAGGGTAGTGCAATATTGGTTACCCGGAGAGTAATGCCCACGTCACCGCGGCAGGGGCCGTCTCCTCCTCGTCGTCGTCCTCGTCGTCCTCGTCGTCGTCCGACCCGAAGCAGATGCGCTTCGCCGGCGGCTCGTCGGAGGAGGTGTCACTCTCCTCTTCCTCTTCCTCGTCGGAGGAGGTGAAGTCATCCAAGGAGAATGAGTCATCCTCGCTCTCCGCCTCCAGCTCCCCATCGAAGAGGAACTGGAAGTTGTCTTCTCCGTCGGTCAAGGACTTGTCATCCTCGGACCAGACGGAGGAATCGTGATCCTCCTCGTCCCACTTCGTTGGGGCGAGGATGTTGTACGCCCTCATCGGGTCCCACTCTGGCGTCGGCTCTCGGAGGGGAGAGGATGCGCAGGAAAGCCCCGATGAAGCAGAGGAGGAGGAGTCCATGGTGAAGGAGGGTTTTTCGATGGTTAGTACGGAGGAGGGGGATGGAGGAGCGAACTGCTCGATGCGGTTAAATAAAAGGGCTATAGTGGAGATTTAATGTTGCGGTGGTTTCCGAGGACGTGGTGCCAAAACTGTCGAATCGTGCAGAGAAGTTGAGAAGGCAAGGCATCATGATGAAGGATACTGCGACGGTTCTGCTATGCCACGACGTGACCCTACGAAGAAAAAACAGAGTGGTTTTGAAATTATCATTACCAAAACCAGGGGGGCATGTGTTACCACCAGATTTTGGCCAAGTCATGAGATGGGCCGTAATTGAGATGGGCTTGAAGGATATACACGTGGAGTATTTCTGAATCGGCCTCGTGTATGAATTTGGGCTGAATTGCCCGTGTATCTATACATTATGGTAGATTGCATCTTAGTTTAGAGTTAAGAGATAGAGTTTAGCTCGTACACGGTTAGGTGTACTTCCAAAGATAGAAAGTCCACGGACTATAAATATGTACCTAGGGTTATTGAGAAAGGAGGACGATCACGTTCACAACAAACACAAACCAGGCGCATCGCCACCCCTTTTGAGGGTTTCTTCCGGGTGCGTCATGCGCCTAGATCGCATCTTGCGATCTAGGCAAGATTCTGTTTATTCGTTGTTTGGTGTTGCTCGAAGCCTTTTGATGGCGAGTAACACTGCTTATCGTAGATGTTTTAGGGCTTGCATCGATGCTTTTGATATATTCGCGTAGCGGTGCTCCCTAGTCTAGCGTCCTTACACCTATTTTAGGTGTAAGGGCAGCATCCTGCTTTATCTTTGTTTAGTAGATTCGATCTGTTATAGTTGTTCCTTATTCTTCGAGGATTAGTTTGATATCTGCATAGTTAGGCCTTGCAAACGGGTTGAATGATCCAGTAGTGCGTAAGGTACGGTTTGCTGATCTAAGAAGGGATGATCCGGGAATCGACTCCGTGTTGGTTTTTAGGCCTCGTTTTAGGTTAGTTTGCTGTTATCTTTCGTATCTGCCAGGCTCAACCACGTGTAGGATGTTCCGGTTATGCGGTGAAAACCCTAAACTGTCGTAGATCGATTTAGCTTAGCTTTGATGAAGCAGAAACCCCATGTTATTGCAAATCTGTTATGAACCATCGGCTCTTTGAGCCGATTCTCACAGGTAACCTGAGAGCCGATCGAGGCTCGTTTAATGTTTACGTGTCTACCATGCAGGAAACTAATTGAAGCAATCCACACCTTCCGACCAGGTATAGGTCAGTGGCACGCCTGCGACCGTCGGGACGTGTGCAGAGCACCGCGGGCCGTCGCCCGAGGGACCGGGCCCACCGCGACCCTAGGAGCCTCCCGCTCACGTGCTGCCGCTGCTCGCCGGTGGGTTTCGGCAGGCAACAATATGCTGGGTCTTCATCTCGCGTAAGAGTTCAACTCCCGCAAGCAGCATGGGATAGGGCCGCAAGAGCCATGGATGGTTCAGAACCAATGACCACTGCTACTGCAGAAGAATTACAAGCCTATCAATATAAACTTGCTCGGGTGAGTAGGGAGCTGGAAAACAGACATCATCCCTGAATAGAAGAAAGAAGCAGCCTCCGCGTCAAGCAGGCGTCGAGCGGAGCTCAGTCGACAATCAGAAACTTCGGGAGATAATCACAGAGAAGCTCGGAGGAGGGCAAGATCTCGGCTACAATATATACCTGAAGAGGAGAGGGGAAACATAATTCAAAATCTCGACATGTCCTTCATGTCGATTGATACAAGGGGAAATATCATTCCGAAAACGCCGGAAGCAGGATACATGGCAACGCAAGCCTACATCCTCGCGTCAGACCACCCCCGGGGACCCGAGAGAAGCATTGTTTAATATGGCAATGGCTGGAGTTGGAGTTATGGGAACAGCGTTCGCAGCCACGCCTCCGAAGAAAATCCTAGGCAAAATAGTCCACGACCCACCGCAGCGGTGCAAGATCCACCAAGAACAAGTGGAGCAAGACACAGCAGCTCAAGTAAGGGTGGATAGAGCGCGACAAGAAAGAAGAGAACGTCAGCATTCACCAGAGTTGCCGCGAAGATATGTGTGGGCTCCGTGCTTTACGAGACGAGTTCGAAAGACTCGCGTCCCGAAAGGGGTTTAAGTTGCCCGAAAATTTCAAGAAATTCGACGGCCTGCAGGATCACGAGACTGGCTCGTTGATTATCTTGAGATGGTAAACCTAGTAGGAGGAACCAGCAACAAACATGCAAAGTATCCAAGTTCACTTGAGTGGTGCCGCGAGATCTTGGATAAAGAAACTTCCCCTCCATCGACAACTGGGATAGTTTTGAGGACATCTTCGTAAGGAACTTCCGATCCACCCGCAAGAAACCCGCGTCATTGGAAGAGTTGAGGGCGTGTCGTAAACACGACGAGTCGATGAGAAAATATATACAGAGGTGGAACATTATTAAAAACTCGGCAGAGGATATATCCGATGAGAGAGCAATAGACGCGTTCGTGGCAGGAATTCGACGGGGAGATTTCGTCGAAGACTTGGGAAGAACTAATCCTAAGACAATATCAGCACTGATGGAGATAGCAAACAAATGGGTAGATGGAGAAGATGCGATATACAACAGGCGACATAGGTCGCCAGAAGAGGATCGCGGTCGAAATTTTCAAAATAGAAGGCGATTTTCTCGCCAGTTCTACAATAATGATGCTCCTGGCCACATATCGGCTGGTTTCCGAGGAAACCCTGGAGGAAATAGTCGAGATGATTACCAAAGGAGTAATGAGCAACAAGGCGACAATAGAGGTGATTTCCGTGGTAACAGGCAAAATAGTGGACCAAGGTTTCAAAGACCTTATGTGTCTCCCGAGGAGATGATGAACGGACCGTGTCAGATGCACTTTATCTCGACAGCAACGGAAAGAGGCAGTCAGGACATCTCAGACGCGCAATTTTCAAGCAATGTTGCGGCCGCAGGAATTGCAAATGCCCAAGCAATGAACAAACCCAGGCCAAGGAGTGAGATTCCCACCTCCTCCCGCAATTACGAATGAAAATCGGCTCAGAATAGCGGCAGCACACACCCACCTCCATGTTGACCCCAACTCCAACGTTGCGGTCTCGATGATTCGAAAGCTAGGCCATCTAACAGGGCGCGAAGGTAATCTCGCGGCAAGTGTTCATGGCGGAAAGATGCCTCCACCAACGATTTGAGTACCTAAATTGGTCGGGGCAAGGCATTGGCTTCACAATTGCGGATCATCCACACAGCAAGTTCCTCGACCAGGACAATCAGCACTCATCCTACCCGCAGTAATTGCGGCTTTGACGTGTCGAGAGTTTTTATAGATGGCGGCAACAGTTTAAACCTTATGTATGCAGATACATTGAGGAAGATGAACATATCCCCGGCAAACCTAAACCAACCGATACACGTTTCCATGGGATCACACCAGAGAAGCCAAGTTATCCGTTGGGCAAGATCAATCTCGACGATCGTTTGGGACCGAAAATTACAGAATAGAGAATCTGGAGTTTGAAGTCGTGGATTTCCCGTCGCAATATCACGCTCTGTTGGGACGACCAGCATATGCCAGGTTTATGGCGGTACCTCATTATACGTACCTATTGTGGAGGTTGCCTGGACCCAAGGGACCTATCACAATAAAGGGAAGTTTCGCGCTGTCTGATAAGTGCGACAAGGATTTTCATCGATCGAAACTTTCGGGATGCAAGCGGAATATATGGCGCAAGGCTCACAATTATATGTGCTGCAGATTGGAGGCCACTCAAGGAACCAACCTTCAATACTGCCAAGGATTCAAAAGAGGTGCAGATCCACCCGACAGACCCAAAGAAAACGACATCCATTGCAACAAACATGGATGTCGCATAGAAAGCGCGCTCGTCGAGTTCCTCCGTGAGCACCGGAAAATCTTCGCATGGTGTCCAGGTGACATGCCAGGAGTACCCAGGAACTTGCACCACCTCAACTTGGATCCCTCGCGAGACCAATCAAACAACCTTTGCGGCGCTTTTCGGAACCAAACCGCAAAGCTATGCTATCAGAAATAGATCGACTCAAAGATGCTGGTTTTATTAAAGAGATATCTACGAAGCCACGTGGGTAGCTAACCCAGTGATGGTGCCGAAGAAAACACGAAAGTCCTTCACATGTGTGTCGACTTTACGTCTCTCAATAAACACTGTCCTAAGGATCACTTTCCTCCCAAGGATCGATCAAATCATCGACTCCACGGCGGGATGAATGTCTTTCCTTCTGGACGCATATCTGGTTATAACCAGATCAGATTAAAAGAATATGATGAAGCCAAGACAACGTTCATAACACCTTACGGCGTGTTCGTTACAAAACAATGCCCTTTGGTTTGAAAAACGCGGGAGCAACATATCAGCGGATGATGCGAAGTGCCTTGCAACACAGATTGGAAAAATGTACAAGTCTACATTGACGATGTCGTGATAACATCAAAGAAGGGGTCAACACTGATCGAAGATTTGAAGGAAACCTTCGACAACCTCGACAAATTCTGCCTTAAGCTGAACCCGACAAAGTGCTCTTTTGGCGTTCCTGCGGGAGAACTTCTCGGGTTCTTAGTATCAGCAAGAGGGATTGAAGCCAATCCCGAAAAATACAAAGCCATCGTAACTATGAGGAAGCCGACAAAGTTGAAAGGAATACAACACTGACGGGGCGAGTCGCAACTGGGCGTATCGTCGCCAGGTTAGGAGAAAGGCGCTGCCGTTCTACGCACCGATCAAACAGGCGAGAAATTTCAATGGAACGAGGAAGCGGATAGAGCTTTCAAAATCTCAGCACAATTTCGACACCACCAATCTTGGTGGCGCCTAAAGAGAAGGAACCTCTCCTCCTATATATTGCAGCCACGCCTCGTCAGCACGGCTCTAGTAGTTGAAAGAGAGGAAGAAGGAAAGCTCCATGGAGTACGAGGCCGTATATTTCATCGGGCTGCGCTCAAAACAACGGTACCCCAATGAAGTTGGCGTATGGAGTGCTCACGATAGCAAGAAAACTGCGACATTATTTTTCGGCGCACCCGATAATAGTGGTCAATGAAGCTCCTCTGTCAAATATATTAAACAACCCAGAAGCTACGGGTCGTGTCTCCTCTGGGAAAAACTTTCCCCTCGGGACATCACGTATGAAAAAGAAAAGCAATAAAGTCGCAAGTCCTACCGATTTTATTGCGAGTGGATGGAGTTACAAAACACGGGCCTCCAGATTTATCGAGAACCTGGACTATGAACTTCGATGGGTCCAAAAGGCTAGAAGGTGCTGGAGCAGGTTGATACTTAGTATCACCGAAGGCGACAAGTTGAAGTACGTCTTACAGATGACGTTCCCAAACGCGTCTAACAATGAAGCAAAATATGAAGCTCTCATACATGGAATGAAGATGGCGAAAGCTTGCGGTGCAACCCGACTGAAAATTTTCGGCGACTCTCAGTTGGTGGCACAGCAAGTTATGAATCAATGTGATGCAGTCAACGAGAGTATGATAGCATACAAGGAGATGTATAATGAGCTGGAAAAGCTGTTTGATGGATGCGAAGTAAGCCACATCAGCAGGTTGAGCAATGATGAAGCCGATGTTCTTGCAAACATCGGGTCACAATGCCTCGCGATCCCTCCAGGCGTGTTTTGGGAAGAAATAAGCGAGAGATCAACAAAGCCAATGAAACTAAAGAAGAAGGAGAAGGGCGAAAAACCCTCGAGTACTACAAAAGAAGCATTGGAGGAAGAAGAAGAGGAACATGAGCTAGTCATGATGGTGCAAATTCCATGGATGAGCGTACATATCATATATCCTAAGAAAACAATACCCGACGACCCAGTTGAAGCAAGGCGAATAATTAGACGATCTAAAGCTTTTATTGTGGTGAAAGGGGAATTGTACAAACGAAGTATTTCGGGTGTGCTACAGAGGTGCGTTACACCCGAAGAAGGAAGGATAATCTTGAAAGATGTACACGAAGGAATATGTGGGCATCACGCAAGCAGTCGAGCTATTGCGGCCAAAGTTTTCAGGGCAGGATTCTACTGGTTAACAACAATTGAGGACGCGAAGGAAATAGTGCGCACTTGCGACGCGTGCCAAAGATTTGCCGCAAAACCTCACTCTCCGGCGGCAGAACTGATGCCAATCCCATTATCCTGGCCCTTTGCTCAATGGGGTCTCGATATGGTGGGAAAACTACACAAAGCTTCGCCAGGAGGATACGAGTATATGCTCGTGGCTGTCGACAAATTCACCAAGTGGATAGAAGCAAAGCCGATAAATTCACCGGACGGCGCCGGCAATCAAGTTTGTGAAAAGCATCGTCTTTCGATTTGGAGTTCCTCACAGCATTGTCACAGACACGGCATAACTTTACGTCCAAGGAGTTCAAAGCATATTGTGCGAAGTGGGCATCAAATTGAGTTTTGCGTCTGTCGCACATCCACAGACCAACGGTCAAGTCGAGAAAGCCAATGGCATCATCTGCAATGGTTCAAGAAGCGCCTGTTGGGACCATTGGAAAAAGCTCGGCATACTTGGACAGAGGAGCTTCCAAGCGTGTTGTGGAGTATTCGAACAACACCAAACACGGCGACGCAGGAGACGCCGTTTTCCTGGTCCATGGAGCCGAAGCAGTACTACCGATAGAAATAGAACATGATTCTCCAAGAGTTACGGAATATGATGAAGAAACTTCGAGAAGAGCTTTGGAGGATGATGTCGATGCACTTGATGAGGCTCGAGATGAAGTCCTATCACGAGTCGCCAAATATCAACAAGACCTGAAAAACTACCACAGTCGACGATTGCGACCAAGATCTTTTCAAGTTGGCGACTTGGTTTTACGACTTAATCAAAAAAGTCATGAAAAACTCGAGTCACCGTGGCTTGGACCTTACATCGTCACAGAAGTAATCGAAGGAGGAGCATACAGAATTAAGGACAAGAAGACGGGGATTGCCGAGCCAAACCCTTGGAACGTGGCAGACTCAGCGTTTCTATGCTTAGATGCCGAAATATAGTCTCCTCTGTAAACATACAATGTACTGAAACGCCCGGGGGCCGCACTTTTTCCTTTTCGGGGCACCGAGTGGGGCCGGGAAAGGTTTTAATGAGGCGGGCTCGCGGTGCTGCAATATAATAAAGATAGTGGAATTATATATCTTTTCGACAGGCTCGGGGCTTTTACCCAGAAGATACAATATATATATACAATGACAAATACAATCTGCAAAAAAATCGCCTTGGTACAAAATACCTCGCCAAACAAAAATACGTCGCCAAGTAGCGATCAAGATAAAACTCGGGGTTTTCATACCCGCAAAAATAGTGCACAGATATAATTTATCTTGCCTTGGGACAACCTCGCATTATAAATAAGAAAAACATCGCCATCAACACGCCCGGGGGCTTGGCATTGAAAAACAGAAATATAGTGACTTTACAATACAAGTTATACACAAGATACAATCCTTGGAGCAACAAACCTTCAAGGATTACCCAATATATTATCTATCGTCAGACGTTCATTATTTATGTTGCGAGTGCTATGTTCAGCATAGCTGCCCTTCACGAAGAATTCGGCGTCCATCCGAAGAAGTTCATCCATCATATCTTCGGCAACAGGGGTCACAATTTCATCATATTTGCTGAAGTTCTTCTTCCTCTTCGCCATCTTGGCCAGGCACTTTGGAACAATCTGACCCACATCTAACTTCGGGTAGCAGATTTTTATCATGATCATAGCAAACCTTGCGCCAACAGCTAATTGAGCCTGCACAAAGCCATGGATTCGAGGAGCATCCCGAAATTTGTCCATCAAGCAGGAAGAGTTCTGGCATCTTATTGCGAAACATGGTGCCGTAGACCAGAGACAATGTCCTTGTACAAAATTCGAGATAATCGCGAACCGAGCGCGCGATCCTGAAACCCGACGACCGGCGAGTCCGCTCGCGTGCCCAAAAATTTGAACCATGATCATGCGCAAGCCGGAGAAGTGCATTGGATCGAGCCTCAACACGCTCATCTTCGACAGCAGCGTCCAAGAAAGAACCTATTTTGAAAGAGTCAACAGAAAAGCAATAGACAGGGAAAAGGAAAAGGTCTGACTAAGTTAAGGAAGCCTGCCATATCCAAGCTAGCATCAGTCAACAAGCTGTAGCATGAAATTTTCTCGAGCGAAGGCTGCAGCACCTTCAACCAGTTTCCTTTTCGCTATGGCATCTCGAGCTTGCCGAAGTGCAAGTTTTTCCCTCTCAGAAGATTTTCGAGATTGCTCCATTAGTACAAGTGATTGCTTCTTCGTGGATTGGAGTTCTTGGCGAAGTTCCTTTAAATCTGGTGCTGAAACTTTTCTCGGCGAATTTTCAATAACTCCGACAGCAACGGGTATTTTCTTCGAGTGAGAGGAAGTGGGTAAAACATCGAAAGGACGAGGAGTTGCAGAATAGTTGTCAAAAATCAACTGAAAATAAAGATTTTCGGCATCAATCATCCAGCAAATATAGATTTCGATTAAACATTGAAGTATGTACATCGCTATTACAAAAGAAAGGTCATTACTGGAGTACTGAAGTAGTTGTCGCCAAAACTACTAAGGCGACAACATCAAAAGATAGAACTAAGAAAAAAGAGGACATGGTGGTCTACTTGACCTCCGGCTTGGATGCGCTTGGAGCAGGCGCAGGTTTAACACCAAGGAAAGAAAGGATCAGTCTTGCAGAAGGCAGCTCTAATTAGAGATTGCCATTTCTTCGTCTCCATCTCCCCTATGTCGCCAACCTTGGCCCAGTCGACGTTTTGCTGACTATTAGCAATCAGCGCGACGGTGCCTTCAACGCCAATCTTCAGACCTTCTTGGCGAAGTTTTAGCCCAAGATCTTCATGCTCGTTGAAGGCTTTGGCGAGCTCAACAAAAGTATTGGGGACCTCTTTCTTCGGAAAGAAGTAGGGAAAAGCTTCAACAAGATAGCTTCAGCGTTTTCAAGGCCGTCGCGTGCTTCATCCCCATGAATCTCAACAAGGGTCAGCGCATCGAGAAGCTCGTCGCCTTCAAGACCTTCAACTTCGTACTCTTGATGAGTTCTCCCTACAAATAAACAAAGAGTCGCATGTAAATAAAGAATGCAGGGAAAACGTGAAGTAACCCGAGGAAATGCAAGGATCCAAGAACTTACTAATAAAACGTCGAGTCTGCGACTCCAAGCGAGCAAGGATTTCTGCCTCTCGATCTGATTGTTGAGATATATTATTGCTCAAAGAAGTTTCCGCATTACGAAGCTTCTTTCGAAGATCTTCGATGGCGGCAACATCATTTTCAACTTTCTTGCGAGCTTCTTCGCTCTGCTCCAACTTGGCAGCAAGAGCGTCAGCACGCTTGTTGGCTTCCGCAAGATCTCCTGGCAAAGTACATGACAGTTAAGTATTGTGATAAAATCATGGTACACATGCAACAGAGGAAAAGAAAAGTAGTACCTTCCAGCTTCTTGGAATAGTCACGATACCCGATAAATTGGGTACCAAGACGAATAAACTCCTTCATTAGAGGCTGAAGAAACGACCAAGGAAGAAAAAGAAGTCAATATAGCCAATATAAATTCGACAACACTTAGCAAAAAAAAAGATAGAAGTATTGAAAGGTTCGGAACTTACATCATCCAATGAAGGTGTCGAGGAGCCACCAGGGAATTGGATAGGTTCCTTGGGTGGCTCGATCCTCGCTCTCTTTAAAGAAGAGGCTCGGGGGCTCTCAGCTGGTGGCGGTTGCACGATGTCCTGTTGGGGAGGAGAAGTTTCATCCCCGTCATGCTGAGCTTCCGACACAATTAAAGTACGCGACGTACTCGTTCGTGCAGCGGCGTCAACAGTTTGTTCTTCTTCCTCGTCACCACTACAATAAAACGGCGACAATATAAGAAGCAAGATAGACAAGAAACGTCAAAACATAAAAAGTAAAGAGTAAGGAGTAACTTACGAGCTGACGAGGGCATCAGTATATGGATTAAAAGCTGCCTTCCTATCTGAAGGCTCAGCTTCTTCGGCTTTGGAAGTGCCGGAATCTTTAACTTCATCTCTTTTCATCTTCATCCTTCAGAAACAAAATAAATAGATTTCCCTAGTTCCAGTGGAACTGACTCAACGGAAATTAAGATTGGTACATAATAATCTTGCTTAATTCTTGTGCTATTGCCATGATTGCTTGTTATTAATATTTGAAATAATCTTAAACCCTAAAAACTCACCCTCTTCTCACCATCCTAGTTAAAATAAAATAAAAGGAAATTAAATAAAAAAACATATGTGACTATGGCTATAATTATAAATCTTTACCCTAGACCTTTTCACTTTAATTAGAGAATTGGAAAAGCTTTATAAACCTTATATAGTATTTCTTAAATCATTTCCAAGTTGAAACCAAAGAAATTAAAAAGGAAACTAAAAATGCCATAGAGGCATATGAGAGTAAAATAGCAAATATGGGAATTCAAGAAAATTGACCCTAGGACTTGTTGTGAATGGTTGGATCACCTCCATATACCCTTTCCACACTCAACAACACCAATTGGGTCAAACCAAGTCAAATTAGAAATCAAATGCAATATATGCATAGAAGCCTATGTGACACATAGCCAATTCACTAAGCCTTGACCTATGACTTCAAACCTTGACCAAATGGTGTGAAACCATCTCTAAACTTAATATAACACTAAATGGACCCTAACTCATGTCCAAGTGAAGCAAGATCAACCATTTACAAGTTGATTAAAATTTGACACTACATCTCTTATGTATTAAGGCCAAAGTTGCAAATCTTTGAACAAGACCATTTGAATTGGTTTCAATGCTCTTAAAATGTTTCTAAACTAATAAGAACCACATTAGAGTCAACAAAAGTCAAATCAAATGGGGAGAATTCAAATGGTGAGATAATTCCATTTTTAACTCACATACACATAACCCAATTTTGCAAATCTTCAACCAAGGCCACCATTGCTTGATCTATTGTTTGTAAAACTCTTAGATATGATAAATAAACACAATTGCATCAAAGAAACCAAAATCAAATCAAAGCAAATCTCAAAATCAACATACATGTGATAATGGTCATTTGGCCATTTTATAAAATGTTCCCCACTTTATCCCTCTGTAGTTCTCATTTCTTAAACTAAACTTAGTCAACTATTGCCATGTCATCCAAGACCATGTCAAGCTCTACAACTTTCATGTTGACCACACATGATAACTTTGACTAGGTTGACCAGTATGATTTTGACAAATGGTGATGTTGAAACAAAGTGAAGATGACCTCAAATTTGAAATCTCACAAACCACCACCAAAATGAACACCACCACCACCCATACTTCACTTTAATTATATGTTTGAGTTATACCAAAAAGAAATCCAAAATTCCACAAAAATCTTCATGCGGCCATTGTGTCGAGCACCTTGTGTGCACAATCTGGAATTTTTGATACATGCTATTATCCTTTGGTTCCTGACCTAAACCCCTTTCATTTGGTGATCATCACACCCCTCTGCAACCCCTGCATCGGTGCATGTACTGGCTCATGTCGATTAAAGTGAGGGGGAACCTTTTCTTCTTCATGCCGTACACCATGCACACCCTCATGCACTCATCCTCCCTGGTCCTCTCCTACCTCTCCCACCATGTCAAGTGTGTAGCCTGCACTCCACCCTGCACGCTGGTACCCTCCCTGGCCGAGGAAACGCACCACATTGGCTGAACGTTGCACGCCCAGTACCTCGCCACGGCGTGCCAGACACGCGGGGAGCGCGCCCAGACGACGCCCTGGATGCGCCAGTGCACGCCCTCGCCTGGACTCGCTCGACCCCTCTCCCTCTCTCACGGCACGCATGATCACCGCTACCAGCTACCTCCTAGACACCCTCCCTAGCTCGCGCACGCTCTCTCACCGTCGCCAGATCACGTCTGCCGCGCCGGTACGCACGGACGCCATCATCGCCAGCTCGCCTCAGACCCCCTTTAGCCGTGCCGTCAAGCTCACTAGCACCCTCGGATGACCAACGCTACGCCCTAGATTGCCCTTCGCGCTCCAGGCCGGCGCCGTCGACAACCCCACGGGCACCCGCAGCACCTCGACCCCCTATAAAGGAGGCCGCTCCGGACGATCACACACACCAGCGCCTCCCTCTCTTCTCTGAGCATCCTCGACTCTTTCCCCTCTCCAATTAAGCTCACCGTCGCCGGAATTTCACCGGAGTCCGCGTAGCTCGACGAAGACGACGACTCCGAGCCTCCCCCGACCAACCACGGCCACCACTCGACTCCCCGTTCCCGCGGAGTCGTTTGCCCCCGTCGCCAGCCTGGGAGCGCCCCTGCATCGCCGTCGCCGGACCCTCCTGCAGCCTAGGGTTCCGTCGACTCGCCGGAGAAGGTACGCCGCTCGATCTCGTGAACGCCCAGATAGCGCCACGTCGCCCGCCAGTTGTCTGTAATTCAAACCAGCCCGTAGCGATACTGGGCCGGCCCACCTCCCTCTCCCGCTGCGCAGCCCATTCGTTTTCTCGCGTGGCCCAGTAATTCAAATTTGATTTAATCTATTTAGTTCAAATCCAATACTGCTGCACACTTCAAATTTGAATAGTTTGAAATCTACTGCACCAAATTTAACAAATTTTATATATTTGGAAAGCTCATGAAATTATCTAAATAATGCCACTGGCCTCATGTCCAAATTCGAAATTTAATTTAAATGATAAAAATAACAAGGCAGGGACTTTTCTAACTTCAAATAAATATTAAAAATTAACTATAAATAATTTTGAGTTGATTCCAACTCTAATAAATCACATTGGACCTAATCTAATTGTGTATGCAAAAATATAGCATAGTTGTTTTGCATGATCATGGACTAGAGTTAAAATAATGGCTATGGAGTCATTTCTAGTCCATTTACTACATACACATAGAATTATTTAAATAGTATGGGGGCTTCTCTCTCATTTAAATTGTGATCTTAAGTAATTCAATTAGAGGTACTGACCTTGGTCAAGTAAGTCTCATGCTTAGTTACTTATAGATTTTAAATCATTTAGATGATAGTGTAACTTATATAAGGTATAACTTCTCACATAAATCATTAGTCCAAATAGTTCAATAAGAACTAATAACACATGTATTAATGACCCATAGGTTCCTTTTTGAAAATATTAAATCATTATCATAAGTAGTATTTAAATATTTCAAACCTAGTTATGAAATTAATATGAGATACTTGGTCTCATTTAAATCTTGCCTCAACCAAATTAATATGAGATAGATACCATGTTAAATTAAAACTCACCTTAAATTAATTAATAATATTAAACCACTGCAAGGTGTTATTAAAATGGTATGAGGTGCTCACCTCATTTAAATCATATTTCTCAAATAAAATAAAGTAAGGTATTGACCTTTAATTTTCTAGGCTCATACTTGCTCACTTGTAGATTTTAAATCTAAATAGTATTTAAATTTTCCAAAGGTTAATTAAATCACATGAGATCATGAATCCCATTTAACTCACTTTTCTCAAATACTAAGTGTGAAGTGTTGACCTTGGTCAACATGGGATCATCCCTGGTTAGTTGAGAATATTAAATCACCTCAAGAGTAGTCTTTTAAATTAGTTACAACTATGTGTTAAATCATATGAGAGATATTCCTCCCATTTAAATCTTGCTCTCAAGTAATTCAATATGAAGTAGTAATCATGGTCTATGTAACCTCATATTGAATTATTTGGTGGCATTAAATCACTACCATGTTAGTATTAAATTACATGAGGTATGGAACCTCATTTAAATCATTTTCCCAAATGATAAGTATGAAGAGGTTGACTTTGGTCAACCTAGGTCATATATTATTCATAAGAGAAATTAAAGCTTAAGAAGATTCAATGAGAGGAAATTATTTCTCACAAAAACCAAAGAGAAATCCTAACATCATTTTCAATAAGAGGAAATTATTTTCCTATTACTAAATAAGGAAATCCTAGCATAATCTTGTGATAAATGTTAAGTAGTGATGCTAGATCATTGTGTGAGCCACTAAGGCTAATTAAGAGTACTTAAGTATTGTTTGGTGATTGTATCCTCGTATTCGTGTATAGACGCGGGAGACTATCAAGAGGAGGAGGTATTCTACCAAGAGGAAGAAGAAGAACACTTTGATCACCTCACCAATCAAGGCAAGCTGATATTAATGCAAGCTAATATTCTTGCAAGCTAGACTAATTCAAGCTACTTTGTTGGCAAGCTAACAAACTGGCTAACCATCATTGTGCAAAGCTCTACCAGAGCAAGGCACCATTACATTTTACTTTATGAACCTATCCCAAAGTTTTTACTTTGCAAGTTTCACTTGATTTTATTTATCAAAGTTACTTTTTGGTTTATGATTCACTTGGTTGAATTATAGAGTAGTACAAGAAAATCACACTTAGCCTAGTAAGCTCCAAGATACTTAGCACCCCTCATGAAATAGTTGCTAGCGCTAATCAATTAAAACTTGACTACTCTAGATGGGAACATGTGACTTTGAAATGAAATTGAAACCTTGGAATGATGGTTCATTCCATTGAATGACTTTGAAGGTGAATATGACCAAGAGAAGATGGTGATTTTTGATATAAAACCGATGGTTGGGTTCGGATGCGATACCATTCCAATTTTGAAAGTACCCCCACAATACCCAACATGGGTAAGGGCTTAACTAGAAATTTATGTGCTTTAGTATGGGTTCCCTCTAAACAAGCGTCATCGGGGTTATGCCAAGGGCTGCCTCCAAAGAAATCTGAGATGATGTGAAATGACGTGATTGAGGTGAACTGTCCGGCCCAAGCCCTGTGCAGTTCCCGTGCGAGTTGTCTTCACCGGGAGGCCAAGCTCATGGGAGAGGTGCTGTACTAGAGTATATAAGTGAAAGGTTATGGTTGGTAGTCCGCATACGGAGTATGATAAATCAGGGCCATTAACCCTGACGGATTATTGCAAATATTGTGGCACAAGTGTACGACTCTGCAGAGTGTAGAACTATTCGAATAGCCGTGTCCACGGTTACGGACGATTGGAAAGGCCATACTGTTCCGTCATCAGACCATTTTCAAAAATGTGACATATGACGGGTGACTTGAATTTGAAAGGTGAATGGTGATTCTGAATTGAATCACAACAGAGTTGTGGGAATGACACTAATGTTCCCACTCGAGTTAGTCTAGTGATTCAATCATCTTTACTAAATGTTTATGAAATAAACTTGGCTTTATGCAAATAAACCTAGAGCTTAGTATCCCCTTACCACAATTGATAATGCTTACACTAGTATTAGTTTGCGAGTATTTTAAAAGTACTCATGGCTTTGTCCTGGCTATTCAAATGGCAGACTATGAAGGTGAACTACGAGGAAGATGGACAGCAGACGTCTACGACAACTAGGACCGCTCCCGACGTCAAGCGTTGGCCGTGGACTAGATAGTCGTTACTACTTCGCTTGCTATTTGTGATGTTCATTGATCAATAGATCAACTACTACTGTACTATTGGATCATGTGATCCCTCTTGTAAGACGATTATGTGTTGTAATAAATGATGACTGTATGATATTCAACTATTATGTCTCGCAACAACAATATTTCTGGGATTGCGATGTACGGCATAATAGGCATCTGGACTTAAAAATCCGGGTGTTGACAAGTTGGTATCAGAGCCATTGTTTGACCTTAGGAGACCCTAGTTAGAATGGACGTTCGGAAAATTTTAGTTTCTAAAAGAAAATGAAGGGAGTATTTGTGAAAAACTTATTCATTTTCTTCTCTACCAGATCTTCTTAAAAATAATAAGCCATGCACCTCCTTATAAATCCATTAAAATGTGCCACACTTGTTCACATCTCTAACTTACTTATCCATTTCACTTTCAGATGGAGCCCTACGTCCAGACGGAGACCTACGATCGGAAGTCTGGTGTTTGAGCGCGACTTGTACCGGTGTCCGAGAAGCGCCCACCTCCCCGTTCCACGGAGTCCGGATCAACACCCCGTGGGGAACAGCAGTGGATGATCACCGTTGACTTGAAGGGAAGCTCGGAACCTCCCATCTCGGAGAGAATCCTTTTCTCCTTCAAGGCCTACGGTGGGTGGACGGTCTTGCTCACGCCCTTCAGGAGGGACTTGCTCGGGTGTGCGGACAGAACATCGCACTCGGGAAGCCGCTTCGCCCACTTCGCGAGGCACGACACCATGGGAGAGCCCATGGCACTCTCTTCGCACCGGTGCTCAAGATCCATGTGCAGCATTTGGACTTTATGCTTCATGAGACCCGGAAGGACCTGGAGCTGACACGTGTCCATGCCCACCGTGCCCAGATGCTTCGGCTCATCATGCTGACGCCATCAGGCTACTCGCCAAGGACCGCCGGTCACTCCGCTTACAGCGCGCCAAGAATGTCGCTACTATCACCCGTCTTCGCGAGAAGATTCGCACCTTGGAGGTGACTGTCCGGACCCAGCAGGACCAGATCCGGGAGATGGAGGAGGATGGAGAAGACATCCAAGGAGGCGAGGACTTCCTGAGTGATGACAACGACTTTGAGGATGATGAGTTCACCGATGAGGAAGACTATGAGTTTCTGGAGGCTGCAGAGGATGGGATCATTCCCATCGATGTGGATGAAGACAATGAGGAATAGTTGCACTAGCTTCACTTACGTAGGTGTGAGTTGTATCCCGCACCATGTACCGTAGCTTATGGAAGAAGGGTTCTTAAAACCCTTAGTGCTTTAACTTTAATATGTGATGTTCGTTGTGAATAAATAAAGCATGTGCTATGTTCAGCACACAAAAGATTTCAAGTGATAAGTTTAAACCTAACTCAAAATAAGCCCTAGAAAATTCCCTCTTACCTCATGATCTATCTACATGTTCAGATGGCACCCCCAAATCGCAACGCAAACCAAGATGCGCTGATGCAGATGCTGCAGCTCATGACGGAAGACAGAGAGGCCGAACGCGCTGAAAGGCAGGCCAATATCAGCTCTGCAACAGCTAGCTCAGAACAATCAAGGCCGTGGAAACCACGATCACCCTGGTCAAAGCTGAAGAATTTTGAACACCAACCCTCCAATGTTCAGCAAGACCGAAGAACCCTTGGATGCGATGACTGGCTCCAGACAATAGAGAACAACCTTGAAGTTGCGGGAGTTGAAGCCGAAAAAGTCTTTTGCCACCCACTACCTGTCAGGACTGCAAGAGCCTGGTGGACTAGTGCCCGTGCAATGAATGCGGGACAGATGATGACATGGGAAGACTTCAAGCTGAAGTTCAGCAAGTACCATGTGCCCCAAGGATTAATCAAGAAAATGAGAGACGAGTTCCGTGAACTCAAGCAAGGAAGAATGTCCGTGGTGGAATACCGCGACAAGTTTCTCACTCTATCAAGGTACGCCCCGGATGAGACCGACACAAATGAGAAGAGAAAGGAAAGATTTCTGAACGGACTACACGACGAGATGCAAACGGTGTTAGTGAATATTCCGTTCGCTGACCTCGAAGCCCTCGTGGACTCAGCCATACAGATGGAAGGAAAGCGCATCAGGCCAATGAGAACCGCAAACTTAATGATGAACAGAATGGACCCCCATACCCACCGCAATAACTCCTCGGAGGATTCACCCCGAAACAACAGGCCACTGCGCAGACTTATCGCCCCAACTACAGAACAACCACGGAGGACCCCGAAGCCCGGAGGCAACAACAATAACAACAATAACCACAACAACACAACAACAATGGGAACAACACCAACACCAACACTGGCCCAAGAACTGGAAGCAATGCCATCCCTGTCACCCCGAAGGACAAGTCAACCATAAACTGCTATGAATGTGGAGTTGTGGGCCACTACTCCAAAGAGTGCCCCAAGAAGCTTGCCAAGATTGCCAACACCACTGCACCTGCCCCAACAACGACGGGTAGAAGGAACCAGAACCACAACAACGGCCGTTTCTACCACTTGACCCAAGCTCAGAAGCACCCCAGACCATGACAAGTATGCCTTCCGCTAATCAAAATGCTCAATCTCTCTTAGGAACCTAGCTCCTCTTAAAATCTCGGGACGAGATTTGTTTAAGGGGAAGGGTTTGTAACATCCCAGAAATTCAAAACAAAATAAATAAATTTCCCTAGTTCCAAATTTTGGAACCAACAAAAACTTTTATTAAATTAAGATTGGTACATAATAATCTTGCTTAATTCTTGTGCTATTGCCATGATTGCTTGTTATTAATATTTGAAATAATCTTAAACCCTAAAAACTCACCCCTCTTCTCACCATCCTAGTTAAAATAAAATAAAAGGAAATTAAATAAGAAAAAAAACATATGTGACTATGGCTATAATTATAAATCTTTACCCTAGACCTTTTCACTTTAATTAGAGAATTGGAAAAGCTTTATAAACCTTATATAGTGTTTCTTAAATCATTTCCAAGTTGAAACCAAAGAAATTAAAAAGGAAACTAAAAATGCCATAGAGGCATATGAGAGTAAAATAGCAAATATGGGAATTCAAGAAAATTGACCCTAGGACTTGTTGTGAATGGTTGGATCACCTCCATATACCCTTTCCACACTCAACAACACCAATTGGGTCAAACCAAGTCAAATTAGAAATCAAATGCAATATATGCATAGAAGCCTATGTGACACATAGCCAATTCACTAAACCTTGACCTATGACTTCAAACCTTGACCAAATGGTGTGAAACCATCTCTAAACTTAATATAACACTAAATGGACCCTAACTCATGTCCAAGTGAAGCAAGATCAACCATTTACAAGTTGATTAAAATTTGACACTTCATCTCTTATGTATTAAGGCCAAAGTTGCAAATCTTTGAACAAGACCATTTGAATTGGTTTCAATGCTCTTAAAATGTTTCTAAACTAATAAGAACCACATTAGAGTCAACAAAAGTCAAATCAAATGGGGAGAATTCAAATGGTGAGATAATTCCATTTTTAACTCACATACACATAACCCAATTTTGCAAATCTTCAACCAAGGCCACCATTGCTTGATCTATTGTTTGTAAAACTCTTAGATATGATAAATAAACACAATTGCATCAAAGAAACCAAAATCAAATCAAAGCAAATCTCAAAATCAACATACATGTGATAATGGTCATTTGGCCATTTTATAAAATGTTCCCCACTTTACCCCTCTGTAGTTCTCATTTCTTAAACTAAACTTAGTCAACTATTGCCATGTCATCCAAGACCATGTCAAGCTCTACAACTTTCATGTTGACCACACATGCTAACTTTGACTAGGTTGACCAGTATGATTTTGACAAATGGTGATGTTGAAACAAAGTGAAGATGACCTCAAATTTGAAATCTCACAAACCACCACCAAAATGAACACCACCACCACCCATACTTCACTTTAATTATATGTTTGAGTTATACCAAAAAGAAATCCAAAATTCCACAAAAATCTTCATGCGGCCATTGTGTCGAGCACCTTGTGTGCACAATCTGGAATTTTTGATACATGCTATTATCCTTTGGTTCCTGACCTAAACCCCTTTCATTTGGTGATCATCACACCCCTCTGCAACCCCTGCATCGGTGCATGTACTGGCTCATGTCGATTAAAGTGAGGGGGGAACCTTTTCTTCTTCATGCCGTACACCATGCACACCCTCATGCACTCATCCTCCCTGGTCCTCTCCTACCTCTCTCACCATGTCAAGTGTGTAGCCTGCACTCCACCCTGCACGCTGGTACCCTCCCTGGCCGAGGAAACGCACCACATTGGCTGAACGTTGCACGCCCAGTACCTCGCCACGACGTGCCAGACACGCAGTGAGCGCGCCCAGACGACGCCCTGGACGCGCCATTACACGCCCTCGCCTGGACTCGCTCGACCCCCTCTCCCTCTCTCACCTGGCACGCATGATCACCGCTACCCCAGCTACCTCCTAGACACCCTCCCTAGCTCGCGCACGCTCTCTCACCGTCGCCATGATCAACGTACTGCCGCGCCGGTACTGCACGGACGCCATCATCGCCAGCTCGCCTCAGACCCCCTTTAGCCGTGCCGTCAAGCTCACTAGCACCCCTCGGATGACTGCAACGCTACGCGCCCCCTAGATTGCCCCTTCGCTCCAGACGCCGGCGCCGTCGACGACCTCCCATGGGCACCCGCAGCACCTCGACCCCCTATAAAAGGAGGCGCTCCTGGACGAGGCACACCAGCCGCCTCCCTCTCTTCTCGAGCATCCTCAACTCTTTCCCTCTCCAATTAAGCTCACCGTCGCCGGAATTTCCGGAGTCCGCCGTGAGCTCGACGAAGACGACGACTCCGAGCCTCCCGACCAACCACGGCCACCACTCGACTCCCGTTCCACGCAGAGTCGTTTGCCCCCGTCGCCCTGGGAGCGCCTCTGCATCGCCGTCGCCGGACCCTCCTGCAGCCTAGGGTTCCGTCGACTCGCCGGAGGAGGTACGCCGCTCGATCACGTGAACGCCCCAGATAGCGCCACGTCGCCCCGCCAGTTGTCTGTAATTCAAACCAGCCCGTAGCGATACTGGGCCGGCCCACCTCCCTCTTCCGCTGCGCAGCCCATTCGTTTTCCCGCGTGGCCCAGTAATTCAAATTTGATTTAATCTATTTAGTTCAAATCCAATACTGCTGCACACTTCAAATTTGAATAATTTGAAATCTGCTGCACCAAATTTAACAAATTTTATATATTTGGAAAGCTCATGAAATTATCTAAATAATGCCACTGGCCTCATGTCCAAATTCGAAATTTAATTTAAATGATAAAAATAACAAGGCAGGGACTTTTCTAACTTCAAATAAATATTAAAAATTAACTATAAATAATTTTGAGTTGATTCCAACTCTAATAAATCACATTGGACCTAATCTAATTGTGTATGCAAAAATATAGCATAGTTGTTTTGCATGATCATGGACTAGAGTTAAAATAATGGCTATGGAGTCATTTCTAGTCCATTTAATACATACACATAGAATTATTTAAATAGTATGGGGGCTTCTCTCTCATTTAAATTGTGATCTTAAGTAATTCAATTAGAGGTACTGACCTTGGTCAAGTAAGTCTCATGCTTAGTTACTTATAGATTTTAAATCATTTAGATGATAGTGTAACTTATATAAGGTATAACTTCTCACATAAATCATTAGTCCAAATAGTTCAATAAGAACTAATAACACATGTATTAATGACCCATAGGTTCCTTTTTGAAAATATTAAATCATTATCATAAGTAGTATTTAAATATTTCAAACCTAGTTATGAAATTAATATGAGATACTTGGTCTCATTTAAATCTTGCCTCAACCAAATTAATATGAGATAGATACCATGTTAAATTAAAACTCACCTTAAATTAATTAATAATATTAAACCATTGCAAGGTGTTATTAAAATGGTATGAGGTGCTCACCTCATTTAAATCATCTTTCTCAAATAAAATAAAGTAAGGTATTGACCTTTAATTTTCTAGGCTCATACTTGCTCACTTGTAGATTTTAAATCTAAATAGTATTTAAATTTTCCAAAGGTTAATTAAATCACATGAGATCATGAATCCCATTTAACTCACTTTTCTCAAATACTAAGTGTGAAGTGTTGACCTTGGTCAACATGGGATCATCCCTGGTTAGTTGAGAATATTAAATCACCTCAAGAGTAGTCTTTTAAATTAGTTACAACTATGTGTTAAATCATATGAGAGATATTCCTCCCATTTAAATCTTGCTCTCAAGTAATTCAATATGAAGTAGTAATCATGGTCTATGTAACCTCATATTGAATTATTTGGTGGCATTAAATCACTACCATGTTAGTATTAAATTACATGAGGTATGGAACCTCATTTAAATCATTTTCCCAAATGATAAGTATGAAGAGGTTGACTTTGGTAAACCTAGGTCATATATTATTCATAAGAGAAATTAAAGCTTAAGAAGATTCAATGAGAGGAAATTATTTCTCACAAAAACCAAAGAGAAATCCTAACATCATTTTCAATAAGAGGAAATTATTTTCCTATTACTAAACAAGGAAATCCTAGCATAATCTTGTGATAAATGCTAAGTAGTGATGCTAGATCATTGTGTGAGCCACTAAGGCTAATTAAGAGTACTTAAGTATTGTTTGGTGATTGTATCCTCGTATTCGTGTATAGACGCTAGTACCGGAGACTATCAAGAGGAGGAGGTATTCTACCAAGAGGAAGAAGAAGAACACTTTGATCACCTCACCAATCAAGGCAAGCTGATATTAATGCAAGCTAATATTCTTGCAAGCTAGACTAATGCAAGCTACTTTGTTGGCAAGCTAACAAACTGGCTAACCATCATTGTGCAAAGCTCTACCAGAGCAAGGCACCATTACATTTTACTTTATGAACCTATCCCAAAGTTTTTACTTTGCAAGTTTCACTTGATTTCATTTATCAAAGTTACTTTTTGGTTTATGATTCACTTGGTTGAATTATAGAGTAGTACAAGAAAATCACACTTAGCCTAGTAAGCTCCAAGATACTTAGCACCCCTCATGAAATAGTTGCTAGCGCTAATCAATTAAAACTTGACTACTCTAGATGGGAACATGTGACTTTGAAATGAAATTGAAACCTTGGAATGATGGTTCATTCCATTGAATGACTTTGAAGGTGAATATGACCAAGAGAAGATGGTGATTTTTGATATAAAACTGATGGTTGGGTTCGGATGCGATACCATTCCAATTTTGAAAGTACCCCACAATACCCAACATGGGTAAGGGCTTAACTAGAAATTTATGTGCTTTAGTATGGGTTCCCTCTAAACAAGCGTCATCGGGGTTATGCCAAGGGCTGCCTCCAAAGAAATCTGAGATGATGTGAAATGACGTGATTGAGGTGAACCGGCCCAAGCCCTGTGCGGTTCAGTGACGGTGTGTCTTCGGGAGGCCAAGCTCATGGGGAGAGGTGCCTGTACTAGAGTATATAAGTGAAAGGTTATGGTTGGTAGTCCGCATACGGAGTATGATAAATCAGGGCCAGTTAACCCTGATGGATTATTGCAAATATTGTGGCACAAGTGTACGACCTCTGCAGAGTGTAGAACTATTCGAATAGCCGTGTCACGTTCGACGATTGGAAAGGCCATACTGATCCGTCATCAGACCATTTTCAAAAATGTGACATATGACGGGTGACTTGAATTTGAAAGGTGAATGGTGATTCTGAATTGAATCACAACAGAGTTGTGGGAATGACACTAATGTTCCCACTCGAGTTAGTCTAGTGATTCAAGCATCTTTACTAAATGTTTATGAAATAAACTTGGCTTTATGCAAATTAACCTAGAGCTTAGTATCCCCTTACCACAATTGATAATGCTTACACTAGTATTAGTTTGCGAGTACTTTAAAAGTACTCATGGCTTTGTCCTGGCTATTCAAATGGCCGACTATGAAGGTGAACAGGTACGAGGAAGATGGACAGCAGGACGTCTACGACAACTAGGACCGCTCGACGTCAAGCGTTGGCCTGTGGACTAGATAGTCCGTTACTACTTCGCTTCCGCTATTTGTGATGTTCGTTGATCAATAGATCAACTACTACTGTACTATTGGATCATGTGATCCCTCTTTGTAAGACGATTATGTGTTGTAATAAATGATGACTCTATGATATTCAACTATTATGTCTCGCAACAACAATATTCCTGGGATTGCGATGTACGGCATAATAGGCATCTAGACTTAAAAATCCGGGTGTTGACACTTTTCCTCTTCATCCTTGGAGAAGCGTGAGGAAGAGAGTGTGTCGAGGCAGTGGCGTCTGACTCAGCGGAAGCCGCGGATTTGTGAGAACCCGCGATTTCAGTGGCAGGGCGCGAGGTGCCTTGGTTGTCATCGTCGACAATGGCACGGTCTTCAACTTCTCCACCTTCAGGAAGAGGAGGAAGAGAAACAAGGACGAGATGGTCCTGAGAAAAAGAAAGAGTGTCGACAAAAAGGCGTTAACAAAATAGTAGTCGACAAAATAATAAAACTTGAGGAGGCAATACAGCTATTAAAAGGAAATTACCTCGGGAAGGGGTTTGGCGCTACTATATGGCGCAACACGGCAAGAAGTTGGAATTGAATCCTTCTTGTTGAGCGATGAGATTTTGCGGATAAGCTTTTCAAAATCCTTCGAAGGAAGATCTTTTGAGAGCCTATCGACATCTTTTTCACCAGCGTACTTCCAGAAGGGGTTTTGCGAGCCTGGAGAGGCTGCACTCTAGTCCTAAGGAAATAAGCGGTAATCTCAATACCCGAAAGTTCTTTGCGCGGGTGTTCGTAGCTCGTGGATGCGAGTCATTAGCGCCTCTGTCGCCAATTTCTCACCTCGGTAGCTTCGCATCCCAGGAACGGCGGCGAAGGATTTTAGCTTCTCCGTCAAAAGGGGCGATGTTTTCTTCCACTGGATTGGAACTTTCCTCGTGGATGTACAACCATTTCTTCCGCCGACCTTGGACGGAGTCGGGAAATTTGACGTCGAAATAATCGACATCAGAACGAACACAGCTAACAACGCTGCCAATGTTGTAGGCGACATTGTGGTGGCCATTACGGCGGATACAAAAGATGCGTTTCCATAGAGCCCAATTGGGTTGGACCCCGAGAAAGCACTCACACAATGTGATAAAAATCGAGATATGGAGGATGGAATTGGGCATCAGATGATGCAACTGAAGCCCATAGACAAAAAGGAGACCACGGAGAAATTCGTGGATTGGGGGAGAAAGTCCTCGGATGAGGTGGTCAACGAAACTAACCCGATAGTCGATTGGAGGTTTCGGGTAGCTCTCCTCCTTGGGGAACTGGAGCGAGTCCTCCTTCTTGCTGAATCCCATCTTCTTCAGCATGTTGATGTCTTGGCCAGAGATCTTGGATCTCTCCCACTCGGCGCTTCCCAGATCTGTTGTCGTCATCTTCGATTCCGGTGTGCTATGTCTAGTCAAACAGGCGCAAGGCGGCATCAATGGACTTAGCGGAGAAGGGAGAGAGAGTGGTTGAGCGCTTGAAGTAATGGGAGCAAGGGAGGAGTTGCAGAGGAGAAGAAGAGGTGCGGCGCGAGCGAAAGTGCTGAAGGAGGAAGACGATGGCTTTATATAGTGGTGTGGCGCATCGCCGCAACCGTTGGATGGAAAAGTTATGATGCAGATGGCAAACACGTGGACAAGGGGTAAAAATGGAATTTTACTGGGAAGTGAACAGACAGGCGATACAATATAAGTGCCAGAAAAATCGGAGGACGTGTGTCCCCCACTTGCACGACGTGTCAACTGGATAGGAAAATTGGACCCACAAGGCAGAGAGAGAAGCGGTTCTCGCAGGTTACCGATATAGTAATCATGGCTGTCGTAAGCAATGATGTCATCTTGACAATAGAAAATTTCGACAAAGACGCTTGACAAGAATTTCGATAGCAAAAGATTATTGATTATTTCGGGAGCCTTTGATCAAATACAAGTTTTTGCCCAAACGCTCGGGGGCTACTTCGGAAACAAGAAATATTCAAGTATGACAAAATAGAAATGTCGAGAGGCTATGATCAAATACAAGTATTTGTTCATAGCCTCGGGGGCTACTCCCATCGGGAGGGCGCGCACCCGATAGGTATGAAAGGCTCGAGAAAGATTAACAATATAGTGACAGATGATATTAATCTGTGGAGTCTACACCCAAGCACAAGTTCTTGGCTGTAGCCTCGGGGGCTACTCCCATCGGGAACGCTGTTCACGAGCCCGATGAATTTCGATCAAAAGAAAGAAACATGAGTATATTTCGAGTTATACAGATAACTCTACATATACTCCCATCGGGAAGACAAAATAGGTCATCCAATATGGCTCGATAAAATGTGCTATTCCAACAGCCGAAAAGCACTTGACAATATATTCTCAGAGCGCTAGAAGTCGCAAATAAATCTCTGAATGCCGCAAAACTTTGCGAAGGTAAGACCCAGATCCGTTTCGAGCGGCGTGGCACCGTCTCTCGGCGGATTGCTACTTTTTCCGTATCAACGATACGAAAAAATCTAGCGACGCGTTAGGTACCGATAAAATATGACTGGACTCTAATGGTAAGACCTTAAGCGGCACTGTCGAAGTTTACAGTATCCCGAGATCATGTCCAGGGACGTGATCTTGAAGTAGGTTTTTGCGGATTGCCACTAGAGCAGTTAACTAGTACCTGATCCGTCAGATGAACTAGCCCCAACTACCGTTATCCCTGTACAAAATAGTATTTGTATATCGAAAGGTTATGTAATGAGTAAAAGTTGGAGATTTTCCCTGATTCTTCGATTCAAGAAAAATCTCGGGGGATACTGACATAGGCATCCCCAATGGGCCTGCCAAAGATGGTACCCGGGGTTTATGAAGGCCCAAGACTCGAAGAATAAGAAGATTCGGAAGCTTATTTAGTGTTAAGGAAAGATAGATTGTATTAGGAAATATAGAGACTTGTAATCTTACGGGTTGGGTACGAAACCCTCCCGAACTCTGTAACTTGTGTATTTGAAACCCTCGGCTCCACCCTCTATATAAGGGGAGTCGAGGGACGAAAAAGGATCGAATCTATTGTCAACAACCCTAATTTTCATAATCAGCGAGTACTTTTCGGCTGAAACCTTCGAGATCTACTTGCCCTCTACTTCCAGCAAAACCGTAGTCTACAATCTGTAGGCATTGACAAATTAATCCTTTGTCAGCTACTCTCAGGAGGAGGAAGAGAACTTTGATCCCTACCCCACTCAAGGCAAGCTAATTCTTGCAAGCCACCCTAATGCAAAGCTCTTAAAGAGCAAGGCACCATTACATGTTCTTTTATGCTTAATGATCCTATCCCATGTTTTTACCTTACAATTATTTTTGCTTATTATATTTCAAAGCTTAATTTTTGATTCATGATTCACTTGGTCTAGATTAGGAACAAGAGTATCAAATTTAGCCAAAGCAAACAAAGCTAGATAGCACCCCTCATGACTAGTTGCTTTTGCTAAATAAATAAAATTGACTACTCTAGACGGGAACATGTGAAATGAAATGACTTTGAAAGATTTTGAAGGTGAATGTGACTTGAATGACTTGGTGAATATTTGTGAAAACTGATGATTGGGTTCGGATGCGATACCCTTCCAATTATACAAGTACCCCCACAATACCTGATTATGGGTAGGGCTTAACTAGAAACTTATGTAGTTTAGTATGGGTTCCCTCTAAACAAGCATCATAGGGGTTATGCCGAGGCTGCCTCCGTTGAAAGTGAAATGATGTGAATATGGGGTGAATGTACGACCGTTGACGGTTTGTTTTCACCGGGAGGCCAAGCTCATGGGGAGAGGTGCCTATACTAGGTTATTTAAGTGAAAGGTTAGGGTTGATGATCCGCGTACTGAGTTACGATTCAGGGTTATCCCTGACGGATGTAATCAAAAGTTGTGGCACAAGAGTACAACCTTTGCAGAGTGTTAAACCTATTCGAATAGCCGTGTCCACGGTTACAGACGATTGGAAAGGCCATACTGTTCCGTTGTCAGAACTTTTTCTTAAAAAGGAATGGTAAATTGAATGGTGACTTGAATTTGAAAACACCACTGATGTTGTGGGAATGACACTAATGTTCCCACTTGATTTAGTCTAGCAAATGAAGCATCTTTACTAAACTTGGCTTTATGCAAATAAACCTAGAGCTTAGCACCCCTTAAAATTGATAAGTACTTACATTAGTATTAGTTTGCGAGTACTTAAAGTACTCATGGTTGTGTCCCTGGCTATTCAAATGCCAGACTATGAAGAGGAGCAGCAGTACGAAGATGACGGACAACAGGACGTCTACCATAGCTAGGAGTGCTTCTAACGTCAAGCGTTGGCCTGTGGAATAGATAGTCCACTACCACTTTGCTTCCGCTACTTGTTATGTTCGTTGATCATTAGATCAACTATTTGTGTAATATTGGATCATGTGGTATATGGTTGTAAGACGATTCTGTGTTGTAATAAATGATGACTCTATGATATTCAACTATTATGTCTCGCAACAACAATCTTCCTGGGATTGCGATGTATGGCATAATAGGCATCTGGACTTAAAAATCTGGGTATTGACATCCTTCTTCGGGAGCGCCTTCAGATTGACGCTTCCCAGCCTCATCCCTTGACATCGGCACTGCTCGCCCTGCAGTTTACCGCCGCCGCCATCCTGGAATCCACCGGCGCCGATGTGCCCTCTGAAATCCATGACGCTCCGCCATAGCCCTTGATCTAGATTGCGCCTACACCCGTACCTGAGCTAGGTGTGGCCTGTCTCCATGGCAAAGCGCACAGACGAAGAGCGGAACAAGGATGGTGTACAACGGAGTGATGAGGTTTTCCCTTCTTCCTCGATCCATCTAATGATGCGCCAATGTCTGTCTCTTTGCTCTGTTCATATGTTTACATTTTTCTCAATGGATCTAAAAATTAATGTAGCCTTGCTAGTTTATTTCACATGCGATGTATAGTCAGCTTCTGAACCAAAAGCACTAAACAGAGAAATTACTAGTGCGGAGAGGCATGCAAAAAATCGCTCGTGTTATTCATCAGAGGAAGGTGAGCTCGAAATTTTAGATTCCTTATGGTTGATGCATTAGATGTGAAAACCCATTCATACTCAATAATTGAACTATTTCGTTGCTTGCTTATGCTAACTGATTGGTAGTTCCACAAGGAACCTGGGGCATCTTAGGAAGAGAAATGTGGCTAATGTTGCTGCAATTGTGGAGGTTCCTCATGCCAGGCAGAGTGATGGCAAACGTGTGTCTGATGGAGGAAACATGACTGCACATTGCATTTCTTGTGTTGTTAACTGACCATGGTGTTTGATGCCATAATGTTTATTTCTTTGAATATATTTTTATATGTGCTTAGGATACTTCAATGGTGTGGTATAGTGTAGGGTTGAGCTCGCAGAGGAGGCCATACGACATTGGATTAGCCCCCTCTGAATCAAGAGAACCGTGACTTGCAGGAGCATGCGAGGCCGCCTATGCCACTGCCGTTCCCTGCCACTACCTGTGATGTTGCCACCTCCCGGTACATCGCAGATCCCTACCACCTCTCGTGATGCCACAAATCCCTACCGTCGTAGCTCTAGATATAGCCTTCCACACATGTCACAGATCCCTACCGTCGTAGCTCTAGATACAGTCTGCCACACGACAACGTCCTTCACGTGAAAGCCGTTGTTCCCTGTGAACGTTGTCATCTCCAGTGCAACAGTTCCCTTAGGTTTACACATGCAGTTTTTGGTTTTGCTTCGGTGCTTAGATATGGTTCAGCTTTTACAAATTTTAGTTGTCATGTGTCCTGCAACATTTGTAATCCCAAGTGTGTATTTAAATTGCTTGAACCATGTAAGTAAGGTTAGACAATTACCTGGTTCTTATATGTGCAAATCTGCTTGCATGTTTATTTTCACTGGATTCTCTAAAGATTGCTTTCAGTTATATTGCCCCTTCTTAGTTTATAAAATCTCCTTTTATTATCATGCTTGGATACACAGTTAAATTGCCTTGTTTCCCGCAGGTTTGGAGTTGGGGACGAGCGCCCCAACAGCTTTAGAGAGACGCATTATCGTGGCATGGTGGCCCCTGACTTGACGCTGGCAGAGGTGATAACGGCGGAGAAAGATCAACTGGCGAGTATATGGCTAGATGCGGGAGAGGGAAAGATCAATTGGTGGGTATACGGCTAAGTGTTAACCCATCCACCTCATTTGTCAAAAGATTCAAAATCGGGGGAATCTAAAGGGGGGCAACAAGAAAAAATCAGGTTACAAATGTCGATGCATTTAATGTTAGCTTCCAAAATCTTTTTGTAACTACAAGCTTACAAGTATTTATTTTCAGTGCTACCTGATTCAAGCTCATTGTCATACACCTTGGGTAGTCTAGCGAGTCCGACTGAGCTACTTGCACAACTTTGTGATCATATCTTGAGAGTCATGTATAATTCCTTATGGGAGCGGTATGCAGTCCATCTACAACATGTTTTAAGTATAAATGTGTTCTCAGATGGCCTAAGTCTATGTGCATGTTCAAGTACATTTTTTTTTTGCACAAGGGAAAGGCCTAGAAGGCCCCAGAGAACATTTCATTCTATATGTGGCAGGTAAAAGTTACAAAGAGGACCTTGTACATCTCTTGCCCCGAGAAACCAAATATTTGAAGAAAGGCCCTCTAGATTTACAGAAAACACCCTAGGACTAAAGAAGAAAACGCGATCAGGTCCCTGGGTGCCGCCGCCACCAATCGCCGGCGTCCTCAAGGTGTCACCGCCGAGGATCCGGAGCAGAGTGCTCGACAGCTCCATTTCCGACGAGAAGACGATGCCGTTGGTCACCTTTAGATCACCGGGGATGCACCACTTGATGAAGAGAAGGCACCGAGCTCCAGCAGCCACGTCGAGGAAGGCCTCCGCAGTGGAGGTTGAAATATCACCGCCATGCCGGCAGAAGATCGCAGGAGCCATGGTGACTCGCGCGTGGTTGAGCTCGAAGAAGTAGCACCCCGCAGGCATGAGCATGCGCCGTCCAGAGATCACCGCTCCAACTCCATCTCTATCAGCACCTCCATGGCGAGACAACAAAGGAGAGAGGAGACAGATCAACTCCATCCGGCCACACACCCAGACTAACCTGGATCTCGTTGGAGAAGCGAGCCACCAGCATCTGACCAACTCCCCCTCGCCTCCAAGGCCGGTCAGGAGAAGGTCGTCACGCCAGCTCACCAAGAAATCGTCGTTCTCCTCCTCGCCGCCACGGCCGGTCGGGAGAACAGCTTCTTCATGGCCTTGAAGCCACCAGCAAAGATCCACCGCCACCTTATTGGAGAACGTGGCTCTGCTCCTCCTCCCGGTTTGCTCCGACCACCGGAGACCAAGCAGAAGCAGAAGCAGCAGCCACCACCTCCACTACCGGGCATACGCGCAAAACGCGGCATAGCGCCGAAGAACACAAAGAAACCTAGCAGATCTACTCCTAAACTACTCCGGCGCCCATCCAAGACCTACTCCGACCGGCTATTCCGGCGGAGCGGCGCTCGGCGGCCCGGTCAACGGCGGGGAGCCCTCAAAGCTACTGTAGATAGACGAGAGCTGTGGAGGGGGGAAATGAGCTCGCCGAATAGATCTCTCATGTTAAAGTACATGATTAATTGTAAAAATATTACTTCAGTGAATGTTTGGAAGTGCATAGGTGACTATGTTTGAGTGATTGAGATGTACACCAAGTTTTTTGTGTTGACTTGGATAAAAAGAGATTGAAAGTAAGCGATCTTCTTTCTTTACCTTTTGAGAGAATTGTTGCAGCGAAACAAGTGGACTAATGCTGAACTGAAATCAACATATTTCTAATTCTCTACAACCAAAATAAGGATAAAACCTAGCATGTTTCTATGCTAGAAATCATACTTTTTTTTGGAACAGTGGGCACTTATAATTTTACTTTATCTGTTGCACTTGATGGGCACTTTGCTATACACGTAAATTTTTCCTTATATTGTGTTTTTGCATTTGCTAAAAAACAATTTTGAGCCGTAACAACCCACATACATTCAACTTTGATGATTCAACGCACGAGAACCTCCCACCATTCAACTGACTGAACAAAAAAAAACACCCCAAGCTCTACTCCTGAATCTCCAGACCACTCACATTTGCTGATTCCAAGGCCAAGCTCGGCCGTGACGGCACCGTTCTTGTGGACATAGCGACTGAGCAGGTTGCATGCCATGGCGACGCTGGCCACCCTCTCCTCTTGCTTCGCGTAAGCCGCTATCTCCAATTTCCTTTTGCTTGTAGGTGCACCAGTCTGACAACGGCGAGCTAGGGAGCTAGGTACTGGAGGGGGCCTTTCAGCGATATGGCGACGGTAGGGCATCTGCGCGCGAGATGATAAGGTTTGGTGGCGGCGGTACCCTATGGATCGGGCGTTGTTGCCCTTTACTTTCAGTGGTTGTTTTGAACCGGTATTTTCCACTCGTCGGTGGTAGATGCGCGTAATTATCAGAGACGATATACACCATCGACAAGGTACCGTGAGATATACATTGAACGGCTTGGATGATCCGAATCTCCTTCACCAAACATGTTGTACGACCTACAACCAACTTCAGTATAAGGCTGGTGCCAACGCAGGCTATAGCGCGGGCGATACCGCCCGGCCGGAGGCGAGAGGCGGGTGAGACGCTAGCGGCGGGCGGTGATTCCACCGCCCGGCGGTAGGGGGCGGTACCGCCCGCCTATAGCCCGCGTTGGAGGCAAAAGCGGGGTGAGAGGGAGGCGATAGCGGCGCTAGTGGAGGCGGTAGGGAGGCGGTAGGGAGGAGAGAGAAGTAAGAGCTGGCACTATAGCCCGTGCACTGGCACCATGGGGTGAGAGTGAGGTGAGAGTGGGGTGATAGTGAGGATAAAAACTGACGTGGCGGGTGAGAGTGGGTGATGCATTGGCACCCGCCTAATAGTATAGATATACACTGGCTCCATTTACATGTCTCCGTTTACATAGGCATACGGTGGTAGAGGACGAGTAGAGTATGAAGGTGGGGCAAAGACACTAACAGCTGATCCATATTATTTCCCTTCTCACCTAATAATCCCAAGCCGCTCACTGACAAAGTGGCCCACTCTCCCTCGTCTGCCTTTCTCATCCATCGTCTCGTCTCGTCTCGTCTGGGAAGAAAGAATCTTGAACTCGTTGGCTCACTCCTCGTCTTCCCCACCCAACTCCATCTCCGCTCTCCAAGGCGAGATCTCTCATTCCCAAATCCTCCACAACACCCACCGGCCGATTCAAAATCTTCCCGAATCCCTCCAATTTGCCTCGGATTCGCCACCGAATGCCTTCAGTCCAAGCCCAAATCCCACCACTTCAAATCTGAACCCCCGCATTCCCCAGATTCCCACGCGAATCCGCCGCAATGGCGGCCGCGGTCTCCAAATCCGCCACCAAGTCCCACCCCCGCTCGCCCACCACCGCGCCCCCGCCGCCCAACCCCACCTCCTCCGCCGCCGCGGCCGCGCCGTCCAAGAACGCGGCCATGGCGGAGCTCAAGTCGCGGGTCTTCTCCGCGCTCGCCAAGCTCTCCGACCGCGACACGCACCACATCGGCGTCGAGGAGCTGGACCGCTTCATCCGCGCGCCGCCGTCCCCGGACGCCGTGCCCATGCTCCTCCACGCGCTGGCCGCCGACACCCAGGGCCTCGCCTCGCCCGCGCGCCGCGAGTCCACGCGCCTCCTCGCCATGCTCTGCGCCGCCCACCCCGACGCCGCCGCGCCGCACCTGCACAAGGTCATGGCGCACCTCGCGCGCCGGCTCAAGGACCCGGCCTCCGACTCCTCCGTGCGCGACGCCTGCCGCGACGCCGCGGGCCAGCTGGCCGCGGTCTACCTCCGCCCGCTGGCTGCCTCGGCCTCCGCCGCTGCCGATGCGGGGAATGGGACTGTCGCGCTGTTCCTCAAGCCGCTCTTCGAGGTCATGGGAGAGCAGAGCAAGACTGTGCAGACCGGGGCTGCCGCCTGCTTGGCCAAGACGGTGGAGGGGGCAGGGCCTGGGCCTGGGGTCTTGGGGATGTTTGGCAAGCTTGGCTCCAGGGTTTTCAAATTGGTCGCCGCCCAGGGTGTGCAGGCCAAGGGAGCACTGCTCAATGTCATTGGAAGCCTAGCTCAGGTATAGCCTCTGTTTCTTTTGTCTTGCATGCTATATACCTTACCTGATGAATCGACATTTTGCCTTCTCAAAATAAGGTTCAATATTTAGTAAATTTAGGCCTTTTGATTGCTGGGGACTGCAATTTTGGAGCTTGTATGTTGAATTTAATCTCTCAAAGAATCGAGATTAAAGTGTATCTTCATATCAAGTGTGTCAAGTTGGGATTTTTAGCACTTCATGTCCTGCCACAGGGTATATAAGACCGTGTTTACATTTTTAATACTGTTTGGCCCCATAAAGGACATGAGCAATGCAAAATACATCCTTGTTATGATTTATAAGGTTTAAATAGAAGCTTAGCTAGCCTTCTTGATGCATCCAGTAACTCTTTCATTCTTTCCTATTTTTGCAAATGATTATGAGACATTTTTTACTATTACCTCTCCCGCAAAATGATGTTTAAATGTTGGAGCTTCACTTTTCTTTTTGATATGTATTCATTGCTGTACTAGCTGAGACTAAGAAGTAGAAGGATGCTCTTTTGGGACCTACTCCTATTGCTCATTAGCTGTTTGAGCTACAGTATTTTATTGTGTTAGTACCATTTTACAAATTTGGGAGTGTAAGCTCGAATATTTAAGAACTTTAGACCTTTTGATAGATGACAACTGGAATTTTAGAGACTATATGTTGGATCATATCTGTGAGTGTTAATTATTATTTTGGTTGATATTACTAGGCTCCAACACGATAGACCTTATGGACCTAGCCAAGTGTTTGGCATATATTATCTGGTTTCGTTCATAAGACACAATGCTGAACTGCTTTTTACGACTTCCCGGAGACCTGTGTTTTTTGGTAAACAGTTGCCCGGGCCTGGTCACTGCGACATTAGTTATAATTAGGAGCCTCATATGGTCTTATCATGGATACTTGCTTCCTATGCAATTGCTATTTTTTCTGCATATTTAGTAGATCACTGCAAGTCTGCAATGATAGAAACTATCGCTGGCCGCTGGCATTCTTGTTTGACTTTTGATAATTGATTTCCTCCCTTTCAGGTTGGAGCTATCAGTCCCCAGAATATGCAACAGACACTGCAAAGTATCCGTGACTGTCTTGAGAACAGTGATTGGGCTACTAGAAAAGCAGCTGCTGACACATTGTGTGTCCTGGCTACCCATTCAGGCCACCTGATAGGTGATGGGGCCGCTCCAACCATAGCTGCTCTCGAGGCTTGCCGTTTTGATAAGGTAATAAATAAGCTACCTCGCTAAGATTTGGGATATGATGATGTTCCATGCGTTTTCAGATGCCCACTAGCTATACACACAATCCATTGATAAGTTGTTCCTGTAAACAAAATTCCAGGTAAGGCCTGTCAGAGATAGCGTGACTGATGCAGTACAGTTGTGGAAGCAATTGACAGGTGAAGATACAAATGGTATCAACCTCTCTTTTGTTGAACAACCATATGTAATTATTAGGGTGTTACTATATCTGTATGTCATGCTTAATGTTAAGCAATTTGCATGCAGCAGATGGTAAAAATAAGGAACCAACTGGCAGTGAAGCGAAACTGGATTCGCCTAGCAACAATGAGAAAACAAAGGGCAGTAGCATAGGTGAAAAAGCAGCAGTTCTCTTGAAGAAAAGACCTACACTAAATGACAGGGAACTAAACCCTGAATTTTTTCAAAAGCTTGAGACTAGAACCACAGATGATTTGGCTGTTGAGGTGGTAGTTCCCCGCAAGACTCTACAATCTCATTTGCAAAGTGAAGATGATCCAGACGAAGCAGATGGCGATGCTATTGGTCCTGCTAACAGCAATGGCTCAGCAGATGATGAAGGAAGTCTCACTCAAGTGCGTGCTAGCTCTAATTTTCAAAGTGTTAGAAATAAATGGGCTGGCCAAAGAGGAAATAGAAACAAAGATGCAAAGGCTAGGGTATCTAATGCTGAAGATAGGTGTGAAACAAGTGCAAAAGATACTACACCAATGACTATCCCAGGAGATGGCCCTTTCATAAACAATAAAACAAACTGGTTGGTGATACAGAAGCAGCTATCGCAATTGGAGAGACAGCAAACAAGTCTCATGAACATGTTACAGGTTAGTCTTCTTTACTCAGTACTGAATTCTTTCCAGCACAAATTCTGAATTTTGTTTTTTTAATTTACTTCTAAGAAGTATGGTCATAAAATAACAGAGCTTCTTAACTTCCATACTGATGATACGAAATTATATTCTGTCTTTAACATTTTAATCTATCTGCAATTGTTTAAATGGAAATAAAGTTTTAATTAGAGTTTGCATTCAGTGATCACGTTGATAGGTGTGCATGTCTGCGTTTTCCATTGATCCAAACCGTATAGTCCACTTTTATCTTGTTTTCCTAGTAGAACATGGTTTTTTGGTGTACAAAAGTGGTTTCATATGTTGGGTTTGAATTTTTTTTGGGTCAAAGTCAACTCACAAACATATTTTCCGTTAACTTTGATAAAAAAATTCGAACCAATAATCTGAAACCACTATTGTACACCAAAAAACCATGTTCTACTAGGATAAAATTGGATTATACGGCTTGGATGGATATGTGATCACCAAGTCTATTTTGTTTAGCTGCTGCCAGTCTTTTGATATGACAGTTTTCATGAAGCCACATATTACTGTGATGTGCTACTTATGAGACATCTCTGGGAAAGCTACGTAATATCACTTGTTTTTGCACATTTCAGGATTTCATGGGAGGATCTCATGACAGCATGGTTACCCTGGAGAACAGAGTACGCGGTCTTGAGAGAGTTGTCGAGGAAATGGCTAGAGATATATCACTATCGTCAGGCAGGAGAGGTGGTGGTTCATCTCCCGGCAGATCATCTGCGAAATACAATGGTTTTCATGAGTATTCTAATTCAAAATTTGGTAGGGGCGGTGATGGAAGGATGGGATATGCAGATAGATATTTTTCTGCAGATGGTATGGCTTCTGGCGTAAGAAGCCCGTCCTGGAGACCAGATTCTGAACAATGGGATTCATATGCTTATTCTGGATCACGAAACGGAATGAATTCCAGAAGAGGATTGGATTCATTTTCATCTGACACTAGGGTGCCTAGAAATGGTAATGATCAAGCAGGTCCGAGGAGAGGATGGGACAAAGGACAGGGGCCATTTCGGTTTGGGGAGGGTCCTTCTGCTCGAAGTGCATGGAGAGCCTCGAAAGATGAGGCGACACTGGAAGCCATTAGAGTAGCTGGTGAAGATAATGGAAGTTCAAGAGCTGCTGCCAGAGTTCCTATTCCTGAACTGGATGGAGAGGCTTTGAATGATGACAATCAGGGGGATGGAAGAGGCCCAGTTTGGGAGTCCTGGACTCGTGCGATGGATGCTGTTCATGTTGATGACATGGATTCGGCTTATGCTGAGGTTCTTTCAACTGGAGATACTGAACTACTTGTAAAGCTAATGGAGCAAACTGGACCTGTCGTCGATCAACTGTCAAACGAGGTTGCAAATGAGGTCTTACATGCTGTTGGACAATTTCTTGTAGAAGAAAGCTTCTATGATATAGCTTTGAGCTGGCTTCAGCAGGTAAACTACTGTATTTCATTTTAGGAGCAAAATTTTCTATATGAAGTTGCTGGGATGTTTTGGAATGTAGTGACAACTATAATAGGGAAATGTCAAAGTAGAGTTGTCTTCTCATGCCAAAACTGGTGCTCGACCAGGGAAAAAAAATCAATTCTGTCATTTCATGCTATGCCTGCGGTACAGAGCTCTAATGCACATTTCAGTGTCATATGTTAAAACAGTTGCATATAATTCTTGTATGTCGTGCATAACTCACATTCTCTTGTGCGAGATAACCTTTGTACGATACAGATGATTCCCATACGATATCCAGCGGCCCAGAATCCTCAGAACTGGAGGTCGCTGAGAACCCGGGTTGCTAACCCAGCTTACAGCTTAGAGGAATTAGTTTACAAATTTTGATTTGGCGATATGATGCTTACCTGAAGTTAGCAGGGTTGTAGATGAAGATACTGACGTTTTCCTGAATTCTCAGTTCTGCATAGTATATGTCAATGTTCAGACAGTGTGCTCTTATATTTGTCAATTTGGTGCACAACCAGTGTTCTAATTAGCAATCTGAGTGGAATCTAATTAGCAATCTGAGTGGCATCTAATTAGCAACCAGTTTTCTAGAAACCAGCTCCCATAAGACAGGTGACACCTAAATGAGCCTAGGTCGGATAAGCGGGCAAGCAGGCTTGTGCCTTTTAGAACAGGCATCTACAATGAGTTTATCTGCCAGTAACTATATAATTAACCAGATAACTAGTTAAATGAAGTATGCTTAACATATGTTGGTAGAAAATCAGTTGGATAGAGAACAAAAGTGCAACAGTTTGACAAGTGGTCCTTTGCCTTCTCAAACAGACTTCTGGCTTTTCATTTGGTCTAGAATGAAGGTCACTCATATTTACTGGATTGCTACAAGGTTGAAGGAAAAAGTATTGTGAAGTACGTGAATGATAATTATGCTTTCTTCAGTGATTTTGCTCTGTTTTGTTTGCTCGGCAAGACAGCTATTGATTAAACATACTTGTGAAAATGTAGATGCAGTTGTTTCTGTTTACTCCATATTAGTTCTGTCCTAAGTCAATATTTTTATTGAATTGTCACAGATTTTTCTAGATTTGCATTTATCTATACGCTAAAACGTGTCTAGACTCTAGATACATGAGTATCTAGACAAATCTGCGACAAGTAAATTCGGGGCAGAGGGAGTGTACCATTTGAGATACCAAATAAATACTTATGAAGCCAATGGAGTAACTTATGTTATGTTCAGGCGTAGTTACTACTGGCAAATGATATACCCCCTCTGGCCCTAAATACATGTTCAATGAATCTAGACACATTTTAGCCTACATGCCTACATTGTGTAAATGTGCACAAGTATTTAAGGTTGCAGGGAGTAGTAACTATATAGATTTTAAAAATAGTGATTGCCTCTCATTCTCTTTCTGCGAAATGGTAGGCTGTATGCTGGTCAGACAATGGTTTGTGAAAATTGATGTTTCTTTGGGGACCTTGGGTGCAGTTTTTACTGTAAGAGATGTTAGACTGATCTGGTTGTTCCTGTACTGAGACCAGTCTGGCATGTTGTGGTTTAATTTTAGCTGAACACTTGAAAACACTACTTGAGCAGCTTGTGTAATTCATGTTTGTCTTGGTTGTTGATGCAGTTAGCTGATCTGGTAATGGAAAACGGATTTGACTATCTTGGAATCCCACGAGATGCAAAGAACGACCTCTTATTTGGACTTCACGAAGCTACCGCTATTGAGCTGCCCGATGATTGGGAGGGCGCGGCACCTGTCCAGATAATGAAGCAGCTAGCCTCATCGTGGCGCATAGATCTGCAGCAGCTTCTGAATTAGAGCCATCGGTTGCTTACATGAGTTGATTTCATTTGTTCATTATCCCCTGTCTTTTGGTTTGCTCTGTTGCTGTTGTAGGAGTATAATTAATTGATTATATATATGAGAGAATGGGAGTGGAGAAGAGGAACTGTGTTGACATGTATTGGTGTTGTTGGGTGGTGATATGATGTTGATATTGTTTTCTCCACGTGTCTCTCATATTCCAGTTTGTGGAGTTCTATATTGTCTTGTACTAGCTGGTCATCTCAGCGCATGTTAGTCGTCAATGCGTGCAAAGATTTCGTGTATTTTTCGTGGAGAACTTGGACATCTGTTACCCATCTTCTATACATGCTAGTAGAAGAAATGACCATGTGCGCTGAAATTTCAAGGAAAAAGAAAAGATCCTACACTTGCTCCTATGCTATAAATTATCGTAAGCCCCGGTTTGCAATTCGTCGTGACCCAAAGCTCTCACAATGGATTACTTGGCCATAGCGGTGGCACTGGTTGCCGTGGTTTCATCCATAGCCATCATCCAGCTCCTGACCAGAGGCAGGAAACCATGTGCGGCCAACCTGCCACCGGGCTCCCTCGGCCTGCCGGTGATCGGGCAGAGCCTGGGCCTCCTCCGCGCCTTGCGTAGCAACACCAACGACCAATGGATACAGGAGAGGATCGACAGGTACGGGCCGGTCTCGAAGCTGTCGCTGTTCGGCACGCCGACGGTGCTCATTGCAGGGCCGGCGGCCAACAAGTTCATGTTCTTCAGCAGCGCGCTGGCGACGCGGCAGCCCCGGTCCGCCCAGCGGATACTCGGCAAGAACAGCATCGTGGACCTCCACGGCGCCGACCACCGGCGCGTCCGAGGCGCGCTGCAGGAGTTCCTCCGGCCGGACATGCTCAAGATGTACGTGAGGACGATCGACGGCGAGGTCCGGCGCCACATCGACGAGAACTGGGCGAACCGGGCGACCGTGACGGTGATGCCGCTGATGAAGACGCTGACGTTCGACGTCATCTCCGCGCTGCTCTTCGGCCTGGAGCGGGGCGCCAGGCGGGACGCCCTCGCCGGCGACTTCGATCACGTGATGGAGGGCATGTGGGCCATCCCGGTGAACCTGCCTTTCACGGCGTTCAGACGGAGCCTCGAGGCCAGCGGCAGGGCTCGCCGGGCGCTGGAGGCGATCACGCGGGAGAAGAAGGAGAAGGTGGAGGGGGGCAAGGCGTCAAGGAACAGCGACCTCATCACCTGCCTGCTCAGCCTGACGGACGAGCATGGCGAGCGGGTCCTGAGCGACGAGGAGATCGTCGCCAACGCCATAGTGGCCCTCATCGCCGGCCACGACACGACGTCCATCCTAATGACCTTCATGATCCGCCAGCTCGCCAGTGATCCGACAACCCTCGCAGCCATGGTCCAAGGCAAGTAACCATTTAACTCCACTTACACGTTTGTGCATACGGCGCGCGAAAACGATCCAGCATGGTCATGCTGTGTCTGTCTCGTGACACAGAGCATGAAGAAATCGCCAAGAACAAGGCTGACGGAGAGGCTCTCACCTGGGAAGACCTGGCCAAGATGAAATTAACGTGGCGAGTCGCGCAGGAGACACTTCGCATGGTCCCTCCCATCTTCGGCAACTTCAGAGTAGCACTCCAAGACATCGAGTTGGACGGCTACTTCATCCCCAAAGGATGGCAGGTCCGTCATATCACCTAGGCTACCGTAGCATCACCCTCGTCGAGAAACATCAACTCAAGACGCAAACTAATAACTCGATCTTGCCGTTTTCAGGTGCTTTGGACGGCAAACGCGACACACATGGACGCGAGCATCTACCACGAGCCGGCCAAGTTTGACCCGTCCCGGTTTGAGAACCAGTCAGCGTCGGCGGCTCCGCCATGCTCCTTCGTCCCCTTCGGCGGTGGCCCGAGGATATGTCCCGGAATAGAGTTCTCTAGGATGGAGACGCTGGTCACCATGCACTATCTGGTGAGGCACTTCACATGGAAGCTGTCCTGTAAATCCGACACTTTCGTCAGGAACCTCTTGCCGTCCCCGCTGCATGGCCTGCCCATCCAAATCGAGCACAGGACCTCTGCTTGACCGGCAATCAGGAGAACATATCTAGTGATACCACATCTTATTTGATACCATGATACCACTTTTTAGAATTTAAATTTTAAATGTCAAAAAAATTAAAACCAAAATTTTGGATGTTCACAAGATGCGTCTCTACGTGCCCCTGTAACTTTCATACAGTAACTAAACTCAAAATACCCTAAGAGAAACAAAAATGAGAAATCAAACATGAATAGTGTCACATAAAGACGAAAACACAAAATGCCACTATTCACATACAATTTGTCTTTTTTGTTTCTCTTTGTGTATTTTAAATTTGGTTGTGAAAAATCTAAAGAATGTAAACACACATCTTGTCAACAGCCACAAATTTTTTTTCTAAATTTTTCGACACTTAGAATTCAAATTTTGTGAAATGGTATCATGGTATCATGTAAGAGATGGTATCACTAGATATTTTCCCCGGCAATCAGGACTCGTAATTAAGGGTGGACAAACACGGTGTGATGGTTCAACCGGTTTTGGGGTAGCACAGATTTTTGTACTAAACTGGACTGGAGTTGATGATTTAATTTGTGAAAGAAAATAAAGTACCTCTCACTGGCCGGTTTCCATGGTTTCTCACGGTATGAGATTTTGCACACCCCTACTCGTAATTACATCAGCTTCTGTTCAATCTCTCAATTCTCCATGGGCCACAAGCTACAACATTCCTTTCAGAAAACCAAAGAGTGAAAGAACCACAAGCCTCGGCAGGATCTGCGGAATGGTTACATCAGAATGCTGAAATTGCCATGGGTTTCTTGCATCTCGAGTCCCTCTTCTGATATGCGATTTAGTGTAATTTCCTTGGCTAAAATTCCCGCACAAATATCTCTTCATTCCTGTAGCATAGGCTTCCTAACATCAACCTCTTCATTTGATCGTTTTCTAGTTCTGCCGTATCCACGCCACGCAGATGATGAAATCTCCATGAACAAACCCTTAACAGTGTTATTCTGCTCCATAACAGAGAACTGCATTTTTCTCACAGTTAGTTAATGTCATGAATACCCGCAAAAAGAAAGTTATTGTCATGAAGAAAAAAAGAATTACGCACATGCCTTGTAAACCTCCCTTTTATAACTCTCTTCCTTTCAACAAAGTGTGCAATAAGATGACCACTTTAATTTCATAATGGTAAGTGCTAATGCTGATTGTTGCAGAGGCTGGGTGTAACTGGTATCTTCTTGATATAAATATATACTCCTTATCGAAAAAAGTGTTAATGCTGATACTACACAAACCTGCATTTGATTTCACTGTGTGCTGACACCTTTACGTGCAAATCCTGATGAGTTCTTTTTTTTGGATAGACCTCTATCTTGATCATTTCCGCAACTCCGAAAATCAATTCAGTGATTCACAAACAGATAAATCGTAGTTCAATGATTCTCAACATGAATGTTACGAAGTTCCCAAATTCAGTTCAGTGATTCACAAGCACACAGTTCAGTGATTGAGAATATAGCAATGATGTCTGCCCCAAGCCATTTCAGGTTGCTGTATGTATCAAACCGCTCAGTTAATCCAGGCACACGTGGAAAGGAGAGAATGGAACCACCGAACTTCCGCCTTGTGAGGGCGACACATGTCCCTCCCGTGGTCCACCACCACGTGCCTTCCTCCTTTCTCCCCTTCCGTAGACGTTCCCTCCCCCGTGCAAAAAAAAAAAAAACCCACACGGAGACGAGTGAACCACCGGACCGTTGTTTCGTCGTATGTAGGAGTCCGGCGAGAAACCTCGCCGGCGACATCACCACCCCTCCTTGCAACGCTGGTGCCCCTCCATAAAAGCAATGTCTCACACCACCGGCAGCACCTCCACCCTTCCCTGGTAGCATCACCTCCCTTCCCATGACAGCATCACTGCCGTAGCTGGAGAAACATGGCTGCCGCTGAAGAAAACACCTGTCATAGCATCACACTCTGCTCGCTTGCAGCTCTGGAGGCGGCCATTTGCAGCTCCCGTGCATCCAAGTTGCAACACCGCCGTTATCTACTTGCAGCTCCGCCTGCTTGAAGCTCCGCCGCCAGGAAATTGCAGCACCACCGCCAGGAAATTGCAGCACCACCGCCCGATGCTTGGAGCCAGGGCGCTCAACACGTGGCGGCCATGGCGCACGTGGGAGGTGCAACGGCGCTGGCGAGAGCCTGGAGTAGTGTCTAGGTGTGGAAATCTACTAGGGTTAGGCACACGGCCCCGGGTTGGCTACAGATCTCGGGGTAAAGAGCTAAGTCTTCGACCGCGCGCGAGGTGGATGGGATGCCGGCAGCGGCCACATCCGAGGTAGAGGCCGGAGGTGGCCGCGCGCAAGGTGCTGCGGTGGAGGCCGGCAGTTGATCGTGCGTGGTGACAAAAATTGAGAGGAGGCCACACAAGTTATGGAACCATTTTTTAAGCAGTGGCGGTGCTTGTAATTTCGACAGAATTCTAGGGGCAAGGAAAACGGATGAGAAGGAACAATCCTCTCTTTATTATGAGGGCAGATCTGACCATTGGTCGGCCGAAAGAAACGTCAAAAATCGGTTGATTCCGACCATCAGATGGACATCCAACCTTTCCGAGTAGCTCAAACACAATTTTACAATTCCCTACCTCAGTTTTGAAACCAACCCACGGCTTCTCCACATAAACAAACGGGTATATCCTGTTGGCCCTAACATTCTGGATATTTACACCACATATGCCATCATGGTAATTTGCAACTAGGGCAAATGGTCTTGAAACAAAAAATCTAACACTATACATAAAATACTATACGACATAAGCGTCATAACATTTTCTTAAAAAGCAATGTTACAAAAATGACAAAAGGAGGTTAACAAACATCTTTAGTGGTGCAGATTGATTTACAACGTAAATCGCCAACAAAATAACATGTGTTTACATCAACGAAAAAGTGGTTAAAGTAACAATATTTTTTGTTGTAGATTGATTCGCAACAAAAATCACCAGCCATGTCAACAAAAATTCCAATATATTACAACAAATAGTTATACATTTCTATCATTAAAAAAATTACTTATGGAACACTTGTAGAAAAACCTTACAACATTTTGCGTTACATTTCCCAACAAAATAGATACGAGTGTGTTACATTTTGAAAACACTTATGCAACATCGAGAATTTGTGGAAACACAAACTTGTGGCATACACACGGGTAAATGTTGCAACATCTCATGTGTGCTTTCGCAATATATCGTATGCGCATTCACAACATAACATGTGAATGAATGCAAACTTCAAAGATTAGCCGCACACCCCTCCACCAGCACTAGCATCACCATCATCAAGTTAGCCATCAACATCCCATCTATTACTCCATCATTGGCGACATCATCAACATTGTCGGCACTGTCTCTCTACTCGTTGGAACCGTTGGTGGCGCTGTTCGCATAGTCACTAGCATGGTTTGCTGGGTTGTTCATACCGACCTTTACAAACTTATCGGCTCTTTTGCCGTTCAAGTTGGTAACAACTCAACTCTCCATGTTTGGTGTTCTATAGCAAAACTATCATGTACTCCATCCGGCTCTAAATGTTTGTCGCAGGTTCAATAAATGTTGACATGTTTTAGCCTACATTTTTCCTAAATATCTTACAAGTATTTATACCTAGAGGTAGTATATAAGTTTGTCGCAAGCCGTTGCGCTAGCTCAGAATTGTCAAACAAAGGAATACCCCTTACCGAGCCAAAACAACATTATGGTACAATGTGCTCATGTTTGTACCTCTAGGTGCACCTGTGTTGGTGTTCTTAGCCTAGAAAGAATGAGCATAAGATGGCCCAGGAGGTCCTGTTGAAAGGGGAGAAAACAAGGTAAAAGGACTCAAAAGGTTTCCCCTACCTCTGCGTGGCAAACTTCTAGTTTTCAATCCAAAAAGAAACACAAGGCTCGAGCCTACCGTCATAGCATCAAAGTCTGCAAGAGAACACAACAATGCACTCAGGAATCATGTGCATGTGCGTTCACATTGGATTAAGAACATAGGAGCCACTAGGTCGAAGTGCCCTAAAAAAAGATATTTTTGACAAGTCTGCGGAGCACTACATTGATCCCCATGCTAAGTTCAGTTCCATTCTACCATTCGTGTATAAGATATACGCAACTAAATAGAAAATATGTTCCAAGGTTTAGTTTCATCAAGATACTGGGTCTCCCAGCTATGCAGTGCACAACCTTAAAAAATTGGTTAGTCTAGACATTTGTTTAGTTCATTAGAACAATTTGAACGATGTACCAAGTATGATGTCTATCTAGTTTTATTTTCGCTCAATACATATGCTGGATGATTCAACTTTGATAACATTGATTGCATTAGTTTAGATTTGACAATTACGTGATATTGTACGTCTATATTGAGTTCATTGTACCATTTCCATTCCATGTTGTTGACATTGCCAATTTCATGTGAAAATTGTTAACTTCTATGTTGGACAACTGTTGGTTCATTAAAGTAAGTAGGTAGTTATTTGTATGAGCCTTTGTGCACATTGTAACTTCATACCAGATCCACGTACCTGTAAGCTGGTCTCATATATGTCGTTGATTTCAGAGAAAAGAGTACAATTATAAGGATCTCACTTCTTTTGAATTATTTAACAAGTATCAGAAATGGCTTCTCCACCGTTGTACAAGATGCACTTAAGACAGCTATCAACGAGTCCTCACTCACACAAATGTATCTTCATGCATCTGATAACCTTGTTTCTTTGTTGCAAACTAAGGCCAAAATGAGAGAACAACTCTATCTACCTATGGTATCTGGAGGGCCTAAGAGTGAGGCCAAGAAAGTATCTGAGGTCCTCTAAAAAAGCCAAACCAAACTTTTTTCGTAATGAGGGGCTCGTGCGTCCCACTGTATCAACAATGAATGAACTTTCTTCAGATCGGTCGATAGATAAGAGGGCCAGCGTGCCGTTCCTGGATGTTGTCAACGCCTACGGTGATCAAATGGATGAGCTGATCAACATCGTACAAGAAGCCGAAAAGTATTAGAGTGACATGAAGGCAATGATTGACAAGTTAGGCGAGATAATACTGAATCAAAGATAGAAATTTAACCCAGATAAGGTCATGCGTGATGTCGCACGGTTGAACTATTATATTTCCTCCCTGGACTCTTGTTAGTTGGACTTTTATTCTGATAGTGCACGATATCTGAGATTGTATTATGTGCGTGTAATTTCTTCTTGAGAACTTAAGAATCTGCAATAATTTTTTATTTAAGGAGAACGCATCTACAATAATTAATAATCGATGACATGGTTTCTCTTGTTTGTTGTCAAGCTACTGGGCCTTACGACTTAATGGACCGATTCAAAAGTTCCTTCAAATTGGGCTGAAAAAATCATATCGACGAACTATAATGATGATGCGGCTAATCCAAGTTGGACCGAATTTCGTTACAATCTATATATTTATGGACCTGATAGGAGAGATCTTAATTGGTCACTTTTAGCATTACGGTCTTCTGAACAAGTAAAAGTAATCTTAGTAGGGCCACTTTTAGCGTTACGGTCTTCCAACCCAGTAAAAGTGATCTTAATTGGGCCGCATTTTGCAAATATATATGGGTCATAGAAGGAATCTTAATTGGGCTAGATTTTGCGTTATCTACGAGCCTCATAGAAGGGATCTTAATTGCCCCGGATTTCGTATTGCAACGTGGCCACCAATTAGGTTGGACACGTGCCTCGTGGTGACACGTACAATGTGTCACTGTCTCATTGGCGCTCCAGCCACCTCTTATTTGCCACATGTCACCCTTTCATTGGCCCAGTTACGCGCATTTAACTGGTTCGTTAAGTGAGCAAATTGTGCCACGTGGCAAACCACAATAGGGTCACGTGGCGAAATTGTAAGAGCACGAGTCTTACTCTGATTGGCTCATTTGGCTAATCTTGGTTGGTCCATGTTTCGACTGACGTCATTGTTGTTACATGATGTCTACTCACGCTTCTTTTCCTGTAGACAGTGTTGGGCCTCCAAGAGCAGAGGTTTGTAGAACAGCAGCAAGTTTTCCCTTAAGTGGATCACCCAAGGTTTATCGAACTCGGGGAGGAAGAGGTCAAAGATATCCCTCTCAAGCAACCACAATCACGATACAAGAAGTCTCTTGTGTCCCCAACACACCTAATACACTTGTCGATGTATAGGTGCACTAGTTCGCGAAGAGATAGTGAAATACAAGCAGTATGGATGTATATGAATGGTAATAGCAATCTGAATAAAATATGGCAGCGAGTAAACATGCAACAGAACAATAAATAAACAGAGATTCGATGTTTGGAAACAAGGCCTAGGGATCATACTTTCACTAGTGGACACTCTCAACATTGATCGCATAATAAATAATAGCTTCTCTCATTTGTGCTACATATACTCTTTTGTTGGATGACAAACACCATTCGTTGTGTAGGGCTACAAGAGCACCTCAATGCCGGAGTTAACAAGCTCCACAACATTCGATGTTCATATTTAAATAACCTTAGAGCATAATAGATCTTTGCAAAATAAACCAAGAACTAACATAGCATACACACTGCCCACATTACACTATGAAAGGAGGAATAGATCACATCAATACTATCATAATGACAATTAACTCCACAACCTACAAGAGGTCATGATCATAGCATACGACAAGAACCACACGGTACACACTAGCACCTTTACACCATGCAGGAGGAATAGACTACTTTAATAACATCACATGAGTAGCACATAAACTAGTAGCGATACAAAGCTCATCATATGGATCTCAATCATGTAAAGCAGCTCATGAGATCATTGTATTGGAGTACGAGAGAGAGATTAACCACATAGCTACGGTAGAGCCCTCAGCCCAGGGGAGAACTACTCCCTCCTCATCATGGGAGACAGCGATGTCGGTGAAGATTTAGGTGGTGTCGATGGAGATGGCTCCGGCAATTCCGTCCGGCGGGTGGAACAGACGTCGTCCCCGGGTGGAGTTTCGCGATGGCGGCGGCGCCCTGGATGTTTTCTGGAGTTTCGTCAATGTGTGTCGAAGATTTAGGTCACGAGGCATCTTATAGGCGAAGAGGCGGAGTCGGAAGAGTCCCGAGGGGCCCACCCCATAGGGTGGGGTGACCACCCTCCAGGCCGCGCCGGCCTATTGGGAGGAGGCCCTGGGCCTCCCCCTGGCTTGCCCTTCGGCTCCGTGAGTCTTCCGATGAAATAGAATTTCTGTAATTTTTCTGGATTTTTCCGAGCACTTTGGTTTTTGAGCCTTTTCTGCAATAAACAGACATAAAACAGGAACTGGCACCGTGGCATCTTGTTAATAGGTTAGTCCAATAAATGCCATAATATGATATAAAGTGCAAGCAAACCATGTAGGTATTGTCATAAAACAAGCATGGAACATCGAAATTATAGATACGTTGGAGACGTATCGCATCCCCAAGCTTAGTTCCTACTCGTCCTCGAGTAGGTAAACGATAAAAAGATAATTTCTGAAGTGACATGCTACCAACATAATCTTAATCATACTATTGTAAAGCATATGAGATGAATTCAGCGATTCGAAGCAATGTTAATGCAATGAGTAAACAATTGAATCATATAGCAAAGACTTTTCATGAATAGTACTTTCAAGACAAGCATCAATAAGTCTTGCATAAGACTTAACTCATAAAGCAATAAATTCAAAGTAAAGGCATTGAAGCAACACAATGGAAGATTAAGTTTAAGCGGTTGCTTTCAACTTGTAACATGTATATCTCATGGACAGTTGTCAATGCAAAGCAATATAACCAGTGCAATATGCGAGTATGTAAGAATCAATGCACAGTTAACACAAGTGTTTGCTTCTTGAGATGGGAGGAAATAGGTAGACCGACTCAACATAAAAGTAGAAGAATGGCCCTTCGACGAGGGAAGCATCGATTGCTATATTTGTGCTAGAGCTTTTATTTTGAAAACATAAAGAGAGCATAAAAATAAAGTTTTGAGAGGTGTTTGTTGTTGTCAACGAATGGTAGCGGGTACTCTAACCCCCTTGCCAGACAAACCTTCAAAGAGCGGCTCCCATTTTATTTTATTTTTGGGTGGCACTCCTTCCAACCTTTCTTTCACAAACCATGGCTAACCGAATCCTCGGGTGCCTGCCAACAATCTCATACCATGAAGGAGTGCCTTTTTATTTTAGTTTTATTATGATGACACTCCTCCCCACCTTTGCTTTCTCAAGCCATGGCTAACCGAATCCTTCGGGTGCCGTCCAACAATCACATACCATGGAGGAGTGTCTATTTTTGTTAATTAATTTGGGACTGGGAATCCCATTGCCAGCTCTTTTTGCAAAATTATTGGATAAGCGGATGAAGCCACTAGTCCATTGGTGAAAGTTGCCCAACAAGATTGAAAGGTAACACCACATACTTCCTCATGAGCTATAAAACATTGACACAAATAAGAGGTAATAACTTTTGAATTGTTTAAAGGTAGCACTCAAGCAATTTACTTTGGAATGGCGGAGAAATACCATGTATAGGTAGGTATGGTGGACACAAATGGCATAGTGGTTGGCTCAAGGATTTGGATGCATGAGAAGTATTCCCTCTCGATAAAAGGCTTAGGCTAGCAAGGTTATTCGAAACAAACACAAGGATGAACCGGTGCAGCAAAACTCACATAAAAGACATATTGTAAACATTATAAGACTTTACACCGTCTTCCTTGTTGTTCAACCCAATACTAGAAATTATCTAGACCTTAGAGAGACCAATTATGCAAACCAAATTTTAGCAAGCTCTATGTATTTCTTCATTAATAGGTGCAAAGTATATGATGCAAGAGCTTAAATATGAGCACAAAAATTGCCAAGTATCAAATTATTCAAGACATTCTACCAATTACTACATGTAGCATTTCCCGTTTCCAACCATATAACAATTAACGAAGCAGTTTCAACCTTTGCCATGAAAATTAAAAGCTAAGAACACATGTGTTCATATGAACCAGCGGAGCATGTCTCTCTCCCATGCAATCATTTATTCAAACAAAAACAAAAACAAAAGCACACAGACGCTCCAAGTAAAGTACATAAGATGTGACCAAATAAAAATATAGTTTCAAGAGAAGAAACCTGATAAGTTGTCGATGAAGGGGATGCCTTGGGCATCCCCAAGCTTAGATGCTTGAGTCTTCTTGAAATATGCAGGGATGAACCACGGGGCATCCCCAAGATTAGACTCTTCACTCTTCTTGATCATAGTATATCATCCTCCTCTCTTGACCCTTCCTCCACACCAAACTCAAAACAACTCATTAGAGGGTTAGTGCATAATCAAAAAATCACATGTTCAGAGGTGAAACAATCATTTTTAACACTTCTGGACATTGCACAAAGCTTCTGAAAGTTAATGGAACAAAGAAATCCATCCAACACAGAAAAAGAGGCAATGCGAAATAAAAGGCAGAATCTGTCAAAACAGAACAGTCCGTAAAGACGAATTTTAAAATGGCACCAGACTTGCTCAGATGAAAATGCTCAAATTGAATGAAAGTTGCGTAAATATCTGAGGATCACTCACGTAAATTGGCATAATTTTCTGAGTTATCTACAGAGAATTAGGCCCAGATTCGTGACAGCAAGAAATCTGTTTCTGCGCAGTAATCCAAATCTAGTATCAACCTTTCTATCAAAGACTTTACTTGGCACAACAATGCAATAAAAATAAGATAAGGAGAGGTTGCTACAGTAGTAACAACCTCCAAGACACAAATACAAAATAAAAGTAGTGTAGCAAAATAAACACATGGGTTATCTCCCAAGAAGTTCTTTCTTTATAGCCATTAAGATGGGCTCAACAGTTTTAATGATGCACTCACAAGAAATAAGAGTTGAGGCAAAAGAGAGCATCAAGAAGCAAATTAAAAACGCATTTAAGTCTAACCCACTTCCTATGCAAAGGAATCTTGTACACAAATGAATTCATGAAGAACAAAGTGACAAGCATAAGAGGATAAAACACGAGTAACTTCAAGATTCTCAACATAAAGAGGGGAAACTTAATATTATTAAGATGCCTATAACCATGTTTCCCTCTCTCATAATAACTTTCAGTAGCATCATTGATGAAATCCACAATATACCCGTCACTTAAAACATTCTTATCATGGTTCATGTGCATAGAAGTATCATTAATTTTGGCATAAGAAGAGTTCTTCTCATTAATAGTAATTGGAGCAAGATTATTATCAAGAATTTGAACATGGTAAACAAGTTGCATATTTAGGGAATTGTTTTTGGCAATCCAATCATGACTATGACAAGTTTCATAAGGATAATTATAACCTATATCATAGCATTCTTTATAATAATCATCAAAGGTCGGAGGCACAATGTCATCATAAGAAATAGAATAGTTATCTTTCACAGTCGGTTTATCTGTGATCATACCATCATTGTTATTAGAAGGAGATGTATCAAACACATAATGATCAGTAGCAAAAGGATTTTCAAACACCCCTTCCCCAAGCTTAGAGCTTTCTATATCATTATGGGAGCAAGCATGGATAGCACTGATACTATCGCAATTATTATCATCATCATTTTCAGAATTAGTTTCCCAGAGATTTGCAATATCAAAGGAAGAGGCTTGAAGGGTGGCTTGTCCGCATAACCTGATTTACTTTCAGAAACAATAGAAGAAACTTGGGAGGATCCCTCCTTTTCATTAATTAGTTGAAAACACACAGCGGTCCTATCATATTTTGGCAAGGTGTCATCTTCTAAAATATTTTGTATGTAAGTATTTGTATGGCTATTATCAATGCAATAAGAAAAACACCCATGCAGGACATCATCAATATCAAGATCACTCATATGTAACAAAGAGATTTTTCTTGAGAGCTCTTCACACCACAAAAATAAAGTAAGTTCATCATGCTGATTAGGAGTAATTTCATCATCACAATACAAATTTGCAGCACTCATTGGGTTCAAATTATCATTGGAGGAGCATTGAAAATTAAAATGACCCACTTCATGGCAAACTTCACAAATAAAAGGATAGAGGGCACAAACTTTTTTACCAAGATCATCTAGAGTCCTAGCCCACTTTCTAGTTTTTTCATTAATATGGTGGATACAATATTCATCTTTGATTTCATTAATTCCACAAGGTCTATGCATTCCACAAAAATTAACATGCTTATAGGAAATAGCATTCTTAGGAGTTTGAGCATGCTTATTGCAATCATTAACAACAATTTCATTCTTCATGCAAGCCTCTTTAAAAGGTTCATGATACTTATCAAAATTCTTTTTAGGCAATTCAAAATGAGAAGCAAAGGCTTTATAAAGATTTGCAGCAACTTGAGAGTCAAGACCATAAGTAGCACTCATATCTCGAAATTTATCAGTATCCATAAAAGTTTCAATGCATTCATAATCATAATTTATACCGACTCTCTACCTTTGTCATTCTCCCAATCTTCAGCGTTCTCCTGAATCCGATTAAGAAGGTCCCATTTAAACTCTTCTTTATTGCGTGTGAATGATCCAAGAAGTATCCAACAAGGTTTTATCCGAAAAGAAAGTCTTGCATAAAAATTATCAATGATGATATTACCTGGAAGCTCATGATTGGGCATTTGAGCATTAAGGACTTCAATCTCTCCCATGCTTGGGCAATACTCTCTCCATCATGAGGCCAGAAATTATATATACGGTTTCGATCTTTGTGAATTTCACTTGGAGGATAGAACTTAGAATAAAATAGATGCACACTATCCTTCCAATCAAGAGCGCCCGTCCTTCAGTTTATACCAATGCGCCGCTTTACCAGATAGCGACATAACAAATAATTTCTTCCTAACTTCATCCATTGAAATACCTGCACACTTGAATAACCCGCATAATTCATGCAAAAATAGTAAATGATCTTCAGGATGAACAGTTCCATCCCCTTCATAGCGGTTATCCATAACACGTTTAATAATTTTCATAGGTATCTTGTAAGGAATACTTTTAGTAGGTGGATTTAAAATGTCACAAGCATCATTAGAGTTATCGCATATGGGAGATAAAGTATTATCAGAGCAAATTTTCTCCCCTAAAGATGGGAGGCTAAAAAGATCACATAAACTAGCTTCCCCAAGCTTAGACTTCTCCATAGCATTAGCAGTAATTGCATTCATACTAATAACATTGCTACTAGCATGCAAATAAGGTTCCATAGGTTTTTTAATTTTCGCATCAAACAATTCTAAATCAGGAAAAAGATTAAAAAGCTCACTAATTTTTTTGTTGTTTTCCATTATGCCTAACTAGTGAAAATAAAAACAAGAAACAAAAAGATGCAATTGCAGGATCTAAAGGAAATAGCTTCGAGTACTTACAACGGAGCCGGAAAATAGCTTAGTAGCCGAGATCCGGAGTGTGAGTACCTTTTACCTTTCCTCCCCGGCAACGGCGCCAGAAAATAGCTTGATGTCTACTCACGCTTCTTTTCCTGTAGCAGTGTTGGGCCTCCAAGAGCAGGTTTGTAGAACAGCAGCAAGTTTTCCCTTAAGTGGATCACCCAAGGTTTATCGAACTCGGGAGGAAGAGGTCAAAGATATCCCTCTCAAGCAACCCTGCAATCACGATACAAGAAGTCTCTTGTGTCCCCAACACACCTAATACACTTGTCAGATGTATAGGTGCACTAGTTCGCGAAGAGATAGTGAAATACAAGCGTATGGATGTATATGAATGGTAATAGCAATCTGAATAAAATATGGCAGCGAGTAAACATGCAAGAACAGTAAATAAACAGAGATTCGATGTTTGGAAACAAGGCATAGGGATCATACTTTCACTAGTGGACACTCTCAACATTGATCGCATAATAAATAATAGCTTCTCTCATTTGTGCTACATATACTCTTTTGTTGGATGACAAACACCATTCGTTGTGTAGGGCTACAAGAGCACCTCAATGCCGGAGTTAACAAGCTCCACAACATTCGATGTTCATATTTAAATAACCTTAGAGCATAATAGATCTTTGCAAAATAAACCAAGAACTAACATAGCATACACACTGTCCACATTACACTATGAAAGGAGGAATAGATCATATCAATACTATCATAATGACAATTAACTCCACAACCTACAAGAGGTCATGATCATAGCATACGACAAGAACCACACGGTGCACACACTAGCACCTTTACACCATGCAGGAGGAATAGACTACTTTAATAACATCACATGAGTAGCACATAAACTAGTAGTGATACAAAGCTCATCATATGGATCTCAATCATGTAAAGCAGCTCATGAGATCATTGTATTGGAGAGAGATTAACCACATAGCTACGGTAGAGCCCTCAGCCCCGGGGAGAACTACTCCCTCCTCATCATGGGAGACAGCGATGGCGGTAAAGATGGAGGTGGTGTCGATGGAGATGGCTCCGGGGGCAATTCCCCGTCCCGGCAGGGTGCCGGAACAGAGACGTCTGTCCCCCAAATTGGAGTTTCACGATGGCAGCGGCGCCCCTGGATGTTTTCTGGAGTTTCGTCAATGTGTGTCGAAGATTTAGGTCACGAGGCATCTTATAGGCGAAGAGGCGGAGTCGGAAGAGTCCCGAGGGGCCCACCCCATAGGGTGGGGTGACCACCCTCCAGGCCGCGCCGGCCTATTGGGAGGAGGCCCTGGGCCTCCCCTGCCCTTCTGGCTCCGTGAGTCTTCCGATGAAATAGAATTTCTGTAATTTTTCTGGATTTTTCCGAGCACTTTGGTTTTTGGGCCTTTTCTGCAATAAACAGAATAAACAGGAACTGGCATGTGGCATCTTGTTAATAGGTTAGTCAAATAAATGCCATAATATGATATAAAGTGCAAGCAAACCATGTAGGTATTGTCATAAAACAAGCATGGAACATCAGAAATTATAGATACGTTGGAGACGTATCATTACCCAACAGACCGAACACCTCAATCATTAGCCTAGCACACCTGACACAACGATCGCTGATTGGGGGACTGACACCATGACGGAGTTTTCGCGTCACGAAGATATGGGCCAGGTGAGCTTCGGGCTTCGGCGTATCGTCATGGATCCATGACGGGATGCCCAAACGGTCAGCCCGACCATTTGTAACACGAGGTTGCCCATGGATTTCCAAACCGTCACTATCACATGTATGCGATGGTTTTTTGACATTCCCTGAGGACCAAACACGCCACAAAATCTTCTCCAGCGATTCCGGCTTGTGGCTGTCCCCCGCCATCCATGGAGAGGCTCCCTGGCACACCGGTGTCGTCGCTCCAGCCATGGCAGCTCTCCTCGTCGCCCTCCCTCACGGAAACGTCGGCTGAACGCCCATCTGCTTGCCCCCACCGGCTGCACCAAGCTACTTCTCCACGGGCTTGATACATGCTAGCTGGATCACCATGGCCGGACTGGATTGCAGAAGATGCTTGGTTCGATGGGGGTGTCACTCCGCCAGATGTTTCACTCGGGAAGATGGCACAATCAGCGACCGGGTCAGAGGTGCCGCCGCCGGGTGCGCCGGTGGATCCACGACACAGCGGCCAGGACAATGCGGCGGCGGCCACGAGAGGCAGCAGGCGAGCCTGAATCGCTGGAGAAGGGAAAGAAAATTGGAACACTGCTTTGAGATTTGTATCCCCACGTGTCACCCTTCTGAATTGGTCGAGCGATCAGGGTGTACGACCCAGGCCACAACCGCAAGCGAGCAGTGTGGATTCCTTGTTAGTTGTGCTCAGCACGACATGCGTATGGAGAAAAGAAAATGCAGAGGTACAAAATGAAAATAAATGGCGACGTGCAAACGCGCTACCTGAGATAAGCACAATTACTGCTATGGGCATCATGTACAACGCTCGATGCTTGCCAGGCGCTTACACTAGGAAAAACGAATAAGCGTCTAGGTACTTTCAACGCAACGCAGTTTTTCTACCCACACGTGGGTGTCCCTGGCTTATCCTAAGGCCTTGATTGCTTAAAGATTCGTATTTATAAATTTACACTTTCATACTGTGCGTGGTCCATTTTATCACCCTTATGGAAACGAAATTGTACATGTACACTTTATCCTTATCCATCTCCTCGTCCTCAAATACGCCGCCGCCGGCTCTCTCCTCATCAACCTTCTTCTCCGGCGGTACTCCACCAGGATCCTGCCGCCCGCCGCGCACGCCGAAGCCCATGACGAAATCGATTGGAGCATGGCCCCGGCGGCGAGGTGGGGAGCGCCCATCTATCAATTGCAAGTTGGAGGCGGAGATGGCATGGGTCCTGGCCAAGGGTCTACATATATAGGGTGGGTGCGCCCGTTCCAGCCGCCGCCATCGGCGACGGTCTCGAGCCTCTATATTCCTAACATAATCTGGTCCAGATCCTGCATGTGTGCAGCAAAAAAAAAAGGCCCAGATCCAATTTACGTACTGAACATATGAAAAAATAATCCATGAAATTTTTCTGCATCTAAATCCCATTGATTTAGGTGTTCATCCCATAATTTCGTAACATAATCCCATTGGTTATCCTTAATTTCTTAATTTCCTAATGTAACATTGATTGACTAATGGATTTGGGGATGCGGGGCGCAGGACCACATGTAGAAACACTAGTACTGTTCTGTAGAAAATGAAGGACTAGCCTATTAGAAGGAAGAATTTTCAAGGGTGGTTTCTGCTATTTACGAAACTGGTTGCACGAATCTCAAAGTCAAAGTGGACGCCCAGCGATAAGCCAGTGACGCCCACGTATATGTAGAGATGCATTTTCGCTTTCAACGCAGATTTAGTTAGGGCGGCTAAGGCTGGCCATAGTGCAAAATATTATATAGTGGGCTCCTCTGCAGTAGAGTAGCTACTGTATCAGTACAGTTATTGAGTTGATCCACTGTTTAATTGCATCCAACGGTGATCATCTGAAACAGTCTGAAACACTCTTTGATTCTTTCTTGTTTCCTCGGTTCATGGCTTCATGCAGCATAACGCCATCACGGTGAACCGCCGCGCTTCGGTGGCTCCGACGAGGGATACGTTTTCCGGCAATGCCCGGTGACAGAGGGAATCGTGAGCGAAACCACGTGGGAGATGGGGCGGCTGTGCATCGGCAGCGGCACGAGCATTGGCCCTGTCGGCAATGACTGGAACGACGGAGGGCGCTGCATGGGCTTCCCGCTGTCCCGCGTCGAACAGGTGGTGGTGATGTTTTTCTGTGTGCTAAACTGGGACCTGCGACGACGCGCTCACGACGATGGGGCCAGGGCGCGTCGGCGACAGGTGGCCAGCGCTGACTAAGCTGCTCCGCTTCTGCTCGCCGTGCGGGCCACTTCGCCCCCGTTTCCTGGTTCTCCAAGACATCCGGCCGGAGCTTCATGTCGCAGCGCTGCTGCGGGGACCGCCGCCGACGATGAAGATGTAGGCACGTACCGCGGCGTGTTCCACGGCTTCATGCGCTCCCGCACGCAGGCCTCCCGTATGGCGGCAAACGTGCACTCTAATTTGATTGAAGAGTGTTGGAGCTAGCTAGGCAGGTAGCCAGCACCGGAAGACACAAGTTTCGGCAATGTGGCCGGCCGGCCAGGGCGGGAGCGGGACGTGGCCAACGTTGTTGTTGATGCACTTCTGTCTGGGAAACAAATTCGGGCGCGCGGTCGCCGTCGCTGTCTGACTGCCCTCATGCTTCCTGTGCTGGCAAGGATACGGGAGAGGAGACCCCAGCAGGATTGTTTGACTTCCATGCTCATGCTTCCTGTGATGGCGTTATGATGCATGAACCGAGGAAACAAGAAAGAATCGAAGAGTGTTTCAGACTGTTTCAGATAATCACCGTTGGATGCAGTTAAACGGTGGATCAACTCAATAACTGTACCGATACAGTAGCTACTCTACTGCAGAGGAGCCCAGCCCAAGTCTATGATACTACATTACTACCCCTATATTGGTTAGTATTATTAAGTAGTATCATAATCTCATGATATTTAATTATTTGTAGAATCTCAATGCACTTGTGTGTATATATGATGTATTTGATATTAAATTTTCCAGTTTCACGTGCTATGATACAATATCATATTATGATACCACTAGCATATCTCTCATCGTTAATTATAGTGCCACATTCGATTTTTTCCAAGGTGGTATGTATGATACTCCTTATGATACTAGCACTATGGCTAGCCTAATCTAGGCAAGCGACACGTAGACTAGCAATCAATCTTAGGGGGTGTTTGGTGTGGCTTTTTTTGGCTTTTGGCTTTGGCAAAAGCCACCAAAAGCACCTAAATAGGTGCTTTTTTGGCTTTTGGATTTTAAGCCAAAAGAATAGGATCTTTGTTTTTGGCACAAAAGCCAAAAGCACCTATTTAGGTGCTTTTGGTGGCTTTTAGCCAAAAAAAAAACACCTTACAATAGCAAATCGTGCGTAACGTCCGACCCAAATCATGCAGATGTGCTTGCCAGGCGCTAGGAAATTTATCTCGAAATAGGTCCAACCAAAATCATGCAGCTGTGCTTGCCAGACGCTAGGAAATTTACCTCGAAATAGCAAAACCGCACAGAACTCAATTAGTGTGAGCAGTACCATAAAAAATTAGTGTGAGTAGTACCATAAAAAATTTGTGCAGAATTATTGGTATATGCTGTCTAATTGTTGTATCAGCACAGAACTCCTACGCAATAGGCTGCTTTCGGCGGTTAATTTTCTATATCGAGCGGGAATCTCCGACAGCTTTAAGTCTCGTCACTTCCAAATCAGTGTCAGCAGCAGGCCGGTCAGCGTCAGCAGCAGCAGGCCGGTCGGCCGAACGTTTTCCCGCTTGATGCCTGCCTCCAGCGCGGCTGGCAGCATCTGCCACGCAGGCGTGCCGCCCCGAGCAGCGGCGGCATGGCCCACCAGCTCGGACGGCAACTTCACGGCGCGACCACGGCCTAACGTGCCGCCGGCCAGCGCGATGGCGGGACCTGCCGCCATGCAGCATGGCGGCACCCTCCACGTGTCGCTTGGGGGCTCTGCCGCCACAAGGTGGTCCTTTTTGTCATTTTTGCTCACAGGTGGTCTTTTTTATCAATGAATTGGGACAGGTGGTCTCTTTTGACAAAATTTCCGTGTAAGAGTCTGTGTTATACATGTCCTAAGTGCAAACTACTAAGGGCATGCCCAATGCACTGCCCTAGAGCTACTGCCTCACACCTTTAACAAGGTTCGGGTGGTCCAAAGTAGGTTCGGATGAGGAGGCAGCCTCCTCTTCAAGAAGTGAGATCTTAAGCCTAAAAAGCATGCTTTTTGGAGAGAGAAAGAGATACATATTTGTGGGGTCTCTTCTCTCTTTTTTCTGACTAAAGTTGTAGCTTCCATTGGAGAGATAAAATTGACCATGTTGCCTTACAACTTTTTTACATGGAGCAGCTAGTTGTGTATGCCACCATTGCTCATGTCCTAAGAACCCCGGAATAGATATTTAGAAGGGCGCTGATGTTGGATTGTGATGTTTTAGCTCTTTGAATGCATATGCTTCTTTTATTATGAAATACATCTTTAATATATTCTAAATTGTTAAAAAAAATCAATCGAAAAAATCACGTTTACATCATCACATGCTACATGCAAACAAAGTTTTTCCATAAAAAAGCAATTTATCATTTTGGCTGTGTAAAAGATAAAATTTGGTTCTAAAAATAAAGTTTTTGGTGAGACATGTTTTATCTTTTTTACATTGACCATAAAAATATTAGTTTTTGGCAAAACTATATGAACGCACATAAAATATTAAGATGTGCATGCGAATATTTCTGTTAAGTCTTTACAAAATTAAAAATATGTTTTTTCATGGGTGGAGAGGGCATATGCACCCGAGAGCCAAATTGAATTTCCGAATGAAATTTTGCATCTGTGCTGATATGTTTTGACATATAATACATGAATAGTAAATAAACCGAAATTCTTCCTTCCTCCGTCTGTAAAAAATGTCTCAACTTTATCAAAATTTAGATGTATCTAGATATATTTTAGAACTTGGATACATCTAATTTGTCCAAAGTCAAGACATTTTTTCTTTTATGAAGGGAGGGAGTACTAATTCTGGAGCATTAATGTTATTTACAAGGATTGCTTGGATGCTTGCTAATGAACTTAATACTGGGCAGGTAGTCTTGATTCAGTCGATCATGGATCATGCTGATTTCTTTGCGTGTATCTCAGCCGCTGCCGTCCGCCCGGCCCAAATGTTGAACCATCCTGCCTCCTGCCAATATCTGCACGACCGTTACCATTATAGTGACGATCAAAGATGCGGCGATATCTGCGGTGACTGGTGCTGTTCCTGGATTGCCGATTCGTGAAGCCCTGACGCAGCAAACTTCGTGTGCTTGGCCGTCTCATGCCCTGCCAATCTGCAGGTGAGCTGCGCCTATTGCTGAAAGGAAGCCTTGGCTGCGGCAGAAACCTGGCAAAAGCACGCCTTTCATCTGGCCAATTGCTAGGTGATCCTAGCCTTCCATCCAGCCACCGCCTAGGGGCACCATGTCGGTTATCTGGTGATTCTATTGGGTCTCCAACAGGAGACCACCAATCATCACCACTTTCTTCCCCAGAATCTTGATCAGGGGACATGGTATCTCTAGTCTCAATAACATAGTCACCAACTATTATTGCATCAGGATTCTGTGATCGTATTGCGCTTATCACATCACCAAACTCCTGCTCACGCTCAAGGCGATCCCAAGACCTTTTCCTTGAGATATCTACATGAGCAGGCTTCACAAGCAAGTGAGCTGTCCTAGCATGTTCACGCAGCTGCTCATAGGTTCCAACAAATTTGCAGGAATCATGGGAGCATGTCCTCAACTTCTCATCCAGATACTTTCTGGCTTCTCCAGCAGGAATCCAGCCAGATACTGATCCTCTACAGAGAGGACACTTCAGGTCAGCTGAAATTTGCATGGCATCATGGCATTCTTCCATTATAATGCTCCTTTCTCCTACAGATAATGTTGAATTTACAGATTCTTGGTTATTAGCATTATCAATGTGCCTTCTGAGGCTTGGGCTCAGCAAATGTCTGGAAATCATACTATAGTGAGCTCTTGGTTGGACTGTTCTGTTATTGGAGTTTGAAAGCACCAAAGAGGTTGAGTGTGAATCACAGACCTTACTATCTCCATTCATTTCTCTGAACCGGTCTAGGCAATTAGAATGTCGATGGCTTGTGTTACAAATATAACATCTGCAGCCATTCTTGTACGAACTGCATATAAGTAAAACAGCATTGTGTGGTTGCTCCATACAAATAGGGCAAGAAATCCTGTCCCATTCCATATGCAGAGCAGTGCATGATGTGACTGTAGATCTGTTACTTTTCTTACTTGTCATCTTGAAATCAACTGTGTTGAATCCACTTTATCGTTAGAATTGTTTAAAGCCATAACTACTCAGTGACTCAAGATAGATATTTACGCAGATTAAAGAAAAAACATTTATCTTCCAAAACATAGCCTGATTCATATACTGACTTAAGCATTAAAACTTTTTTTCAATGGTAAAGAAGAAGGAACTTTATTAGTTTACAATATTTACCCAAATAAACATTAAGGGAGGTGTTTATTCTGCAACGACAGAGCTTCATAAAAAAAGATTTAAGATCATCTAGGAAGGATCAAAATATACTGTCCAAATCAGTGTTGCCCTAAGGAGATTATAGCGGTGCGAAGTAACTCATGCCTTGGAAAGATATCAATCAAAATCCAAGGAAGTTCTTGCGCTAATGGTAAACAGCTAATATCCCTGTCAATACATGTTGCATTAAGAAATAAACATTAATGAAGTTTAATACTCCCTCCGTCCCATAATAACTTGCTCAACTTGGTCTAGAACTCTAGATACAGAAGTATATAGATATCTAGACAAAGTTGAGCAAGTTATTTTGGGGCAGAGGGAGAATGTTAAAACTGTTGTTATATTACACATGTTAATATGAAATATGAATTGCTAGCCTTAAAACTTTCTATGTACTATTTCCAAGACATTGACAAGACTAAAAAAAGCCACCACAAAAGGTATAGTTATTAATTTTACATTTTTACCCCATGATGAAAAGTTCCATCATAAAATGGCACATTAGTTTTCAGAACTGAAATAAATCCTACAGTAAGGTGGCTACAACAAGGTGAGCAAGGAGTGATGGTTTAGAAGCAAGATAAATGTGCACCTTCAGAAAAGAAGAAGATAAAACAGAGGTTTGAAGCACAAGAGAAAGTCCATTTAACTCTGTGAAGGGTTAGCACTAACCTACAAGGAGCAGGACCATGCACTACTTCAAAGTGAAGAGCCGTGACGATATTGACAAACAGAAACCTGAAATAATTTTTCATCATCAGTATTGGAAGATAATAATCTACACTAAATATATAACAACTGATGGCTAGAATAAAACATCCAAATGTGGAGTTATTTTGCATGGGTAAGTTCATAACAGAACTGACTGAAATAAATAATTGCTTTCACCACACAACACATATGAGTTCAATTTGAACCATTGTTACTTGGCTTCTAGCACACAAAGGAATCAAGCATGCCGATTTACATAGGACTATACAATTGAAAACCTGAAATTTCCCATGATTCTACATTTAATCATAACTAAAAATATTAGGGAGAATACAGCATTTCTCACTAGAAATTTGCATACATAATAGACTTTTGCCAACTTGATTCTGACCGTAGTCTTGAAAATAAGTTAAAGAACCACAGCTTGAGCTATAGAAACAACAAGGCCCACGAATATAAACTTGAGTACTAGTTTAGCATCATTAATGGCTACAAAATAGATTTAGAATTGGAGAAGCTTGTATCACACCAATTAGGGTAAATATCTCCAATATGTTTTTCCACAGCCACGCTTCTACGAGGATAGCCTATACAAAATCGCCTAGAGAAGCCTATGTAATACTAAAGATCGGGTACCCAAAAAAGATTCGTGCAATCTATTTGAATCCCTGCGTACTTATTTTATATTTTAATGACAGGGACATGAGCCCGCGTGAGTTCTTCCCTCTCTCAATTCCTCCAGATCATCACAATTCCCAATCCCCTGTTATCATCTAACGCATCAGCAACTAAATTCCCTTCCTTGAGAGACAAACTATCCAGTTCACGCGAAGAAACCTACCAAATCGACGGCCCCCGATACCAAATCTCCGGCGGCCAAGAATTCACACATCGGGTCGATTTAGCACCGATCGGATGCAAAAATCATCGCAGAGAAACAGGAATCGACGAAGAGGGGAAAACGAAAGAAAGTAAACGGAGGCGAAATTGTTACGGGGTTTGACGAGACCGCAGATCGGACTCTAGGCCGTCCCCCCTTCCGCTGCCTTTTCTTGGGAGTTCTTTTCTTCCGGTTAGTATTATTTTCGTACCCGCGGAACAGGTGGGAGAGGTGGGGGTGGTTGCTGACGCGCGCTTGGGGTGCGGTTATATAGTGAAGTGACCGAGACAGGAGGGTTTGGGGGGAAGAATACAATTATACCCGTAACCATATGCGTACCCATACCCTAACCGTTAAATTATGAGCATGTCATGAGTATAGCCTTATATCCGCAAGTTTACTTATACTTTACCTATTTATTGTCAATTTCTCATGTGACACATCTACTTTTGTTGGCTTATGAGTTAGAATATATGAACGTGTTTTTTCATATTTTTTACTTCTTATGTACTACCTCCGTTCTTAATTAATTGACGTGGGGTCACGCTAGAAGTAAACAATGGCTAGGCAGAGTGTGTGTTGATTAATTCAGACCAGGTAGTATTTAACTATGTGTTATTGAGTTGAGACAATTCTTTTTTATCAATTTATTTTATCAATAAATGTAAAATTATGAGTAACTTGTGTACAATTTGACCTACCCGTCGAGTATCCAATGGATATGGGTAAAGTTTTATACACATGTGTACGGATATGAACATTGTACCCATTGACTATACATGTATGTGTACGGTATTGGTTTACCCTGCACATATCCTACCCATTGCCATCCTTAGTTTGGGTTTGGTTGGGATCGTTTTCATTTTCGGTTCGGTACCTCCTCACCTTACTTGTTCCGCCGTGTGCTCGAGTGTCTGGTTCAGTGCACAACTGGATAGATGGGTGTCCTTCCCGTGTGTTGTCACGCATAGACAAGGCCCAAATTTATGTGTTTGGTGCTGTAAAAAAAAACTTCTGTGTGCTTGGTAGGTCTAATCCGCAATCCAGCCTGCATCAAGTTACATAGGCATTAGGGCATGTATAATTGTGATATCTTAGTAGTACCGCATAGAATAAACGCTAAAGTGAGAAAAGAAAAATATGAAAAAAGACTTTGCCTTCTCTTAGTTAAGAGATAGAGATGATTTCTTAGCCCAATCTCTCTCAGCAAATATTTAGGATGGCTCGTTACTAAGGATAAGACTAAAAAATAACCTAGTGTACATCATATTTAATTGCTATATCTAGATTACGTGGCAGCTTTAAGATAAGACGGTCTTATCAAACATTGCAATGCCCTTAGACGTAGCGGTGGTCACGCTGACGTGTGCGGATGGCACTGCACAACTAGAGATGCTTGAGATGTGATGACCCACAAGTATAGGGGTGTATCGTAGTACTTTCGATAAATAAGAGTGTCGAACCCAACGAGGAGCAGAAGGTGTTGACAAGCGGTTTCGATGAAGGATTCATGTAAATGCTCACATACAAGTTTTCAGGGGGTTTTGATAGATAAATAAAATACAAGTAAGTAAAATGCGAGAGTAACAATTGCAGCGAGTGGCCCAATCCTTTTTAGCACAAAGGACAAGCCGGTTTGTTTACTTATAATGACCAAATGTTCTTGAGGACACACGGGAATTTAGTCTAGTGATTTCGCTTCATATAGTTGATTAATCTTCATTGTTTTGATAAGTGTTGTGTGGGTGAACCTATGCTAATGCACCGCCCTTCCTAGGACTAATACATACTTGTGATTAAACCCCTTGCAAGCATCCGCAAATACAAGAAAGTAATTAAGATAAATCTAACCACGCCTTAAACTCGAGATCCTGCTATCCCTCCTGCATCGATATACCAACGGGGGTTCGGGTTTTGTCACTCCGGCAACCCCACAATTAGCAACCGAATACAAGATGTATTCCCCTAGGCCCATAAAGGTGAAGTATCATGTAGTCGACGTTCACATGACACCACTAGAAGAATAACACCACAACTTAAATATCAAACCATTAAATATTACTCAACATAGTTCACTACTAACATTTAGACTTCACCCATGTCCTCAAGAATACTCACGAGACATCATATGGAACATGATCAGAGGTGATATGATGATGGATAACAATCTGAACATAAAACTTGATCCAATGGTTTCACTCAATAGCATCAATAACAAGTAGTAATCAATACCGGGAGAGTTTCCCCTATGAAATAACCAAGATTCAACCCAAGATGTTACAGCGGAGACGAGGTGCAGCGGTGGAGATGGCGGTGTCGATGGTGGAGATGATGATGATGATGATCTCAATGAAGTCCAGCTCGATGACGGTGACGATGGCGACGATTTCCCCCTCCGGGAGGGAATTTCCCAGCGGATCCGCCGGAGAGCTCTTTTCTCTTTGATGTTTTTCCGCCCCGCAGAGGCGGCTGTGTCTATTCTCAATGCCTCCTCGTACCTTAGGGTTCTCGGGAGAAGAAGTACGCGAAGGAGAGACGGCCGAGGGGGGTCGTGGGCCCCCTCCCCACATGGCGGCGCGGCCAGGGCAGGGCCTGCGCCGGCCTTTGGGGGCCATGGCGGCCCTCCTCGGCCTCCCTTTGGTTGGCTCCGTCATCTGGGAAAATAAGAACTTCGGTGTATTTTCCGTCAATTGTTGATCTTCGAAATATGGTATCCGACGGTGCTTTTTCCAGCAGAATTCGACTCCGGTGAATAATTCTCCAATAATCATGAAACATGCAAAATAAGTGAAATAACATAAGTATCATCTCTAAATATGAAATATATCAATGAATAACAGTAAATTATGATATAAAATAGTGATGCAAAATGGACGTATCAACTCCCCCAAGCTTAGACCTCGCTTGTCCCCAAGCGAAACTGAACTCAGTAAACAAGACCACATGTTTATGGAGTGAAGAGTCGATAAATATAATACGGATAAGAAGCATCACATTTATTAATTCACACAAGACATTCTAGTAAACATCTTCCTCATATAACTCAACTTGAAATAAGTAAAGAGAAATCACAAATAAAGGTGCATAGGAAATCATAATTGGTTATGGCGAACTTTGTTCTTGGTCAAAGAACTATTAACAGATTGTACTTATCTTTCGAGCAAAGCCTTTATATTAGAACTTATATGGCAGAACTTACATCCTCAATCATAACAATCCCCTCATAATCATTGATAGCCTTCAAAGTCATATTCATTCAGATAAAATTTGTACTAAACAAGGAAGAATAAAAGGCATGATTAAATAGATCACAATATAAATGGTTGGATCACAACAACTCAATTGCTTTCTTGAGATAGAGGGAAATAGGTTTGACTCAACATAAAAGTAAAAGATAGGCCCTTCGCAGAGGGAAGCAGGGATTAAATCATGTGCTAGAGCTTTTCAAGTTTTGAAATCATAAAAGGAGCACAAAAGTAAGGTTTTGAGAGGTGTTTGTTGTTTTCAACGAATGGTAGTGGGCACTCTACCCCCTTGTCAAACAGACCTTCCAAGAGCGGCTCCCATGAAAGACGTTATCTCTACCAGCAAGGTAGATCACCCCCCTTCTCTTTTGTTTACATGTATTTTAGTTTTATTTATGGATGACACTCCCCCAACCTTTGCTTTCACAAGCCATGGCTAACTGAATCCTCGGGTGCCTTCCAACATTTCACATACCATGGAGGAGTGTCTATTACAAAATTAAGTTCCTTACTGATAAATCAGGGCAAAACATGTGAAGAGAATTATTAATGAAGGTTATTAATTGGGGGTTGCCAGCTCTTTTTACAAAATTATTGGATAAGAGGATGTGCCACTAGTCCATTGGTGAAAGTCTGCCCAACAAGGTTGAAAGATAAAACACCACATACTTCCTCATGAGCTATAAAACATTGACACAATTAAGGAGTAATATAGTTTGAATTGTTTAAAGGTAGCACATGAAATATTTACTTGGAGTGGCGCAAAATACCACATAGTAGGTAGTTATGGTGGACACAAATGGCATGGGTTTGGTTTAAGGTTTTGGATGCACGAGAATCATTCCTTCTCAGTACAGGTCTTTGGCTAGCAAGGTTGATTAGCAAGCATAAGAGTTGAGGGGAACAAACAAATATACATGTGATAGAAACAATCATCCATCTTCCTTGTAAGCACAAGCACTTTTAACTTCAGAATACTAAACTCATTAGCTAACAAGAAAGAAAGATAATGAAATAATACATCTACATGTACTTCCATCTTTTCTACTTAAACATCAAAGTATTGTTGCTATTGACAAATGCTAAGTTTGCCAAACCAAATAGATTTACTTGATGCTCCCAAAGTGATACCAATACTAATGACAAGAGTAATCATATAATAGAAATTGCAAACTAAAATAAGGTGTGCAAAAACTAAATGATAGGACTTCTCATTAATATTCCATAACGATAACTCACACCAAGGGATACATAGATAACCAACTAAAAGAGAGATACTTCCACACTGCAAACCACCTTATATGATAACTTCCCTACTCATGATATGACACTACTTGACAGTAAAAGGTAAAAGATAGTGATGATGTGATACGCCGATACGTCTCCAACGTATCGATAGTTTCTTATGTTCCATGCTACTTTATTGATGATACCTACATGTTTTATGCACACTTTATGTCATATTCGTGCATTTTGGAACTAACCTATTAACAAGATGCCGAAGTGCCAGTTCCTTTTCTGTTTTTGGTTTCAGAAATCCTAGTAACGAAATATTCTCGAATTGGACGAAATCAACGCCGGGTTCCTATTTTGCCGGAAGCATCAGAACACCCGAGAGCCACCGGAGGAGAGCCCTGGTGGGCCCAGATGATAGGGTGGCGCGGCCAGGGCTGGGCCCGCCACCCTATGGTGTCGTCGCCCCTTCGACCCTCTGCGCCGCCTCTTCGCCTATATAAAGCCCCCGCGAAACCCTTACGGAGGAAGCCACGGCGAAACCTTCCGGAGCCGCCGCCATCGCGAAGCCAAGATCGGGGACAGGAGTCTCTTCGGCACCACGGACGGAAGTGCCCGGAAGGCTTCTCCATCGACACCGCCATCTCCACCGCCATCTTCATCACCGCTGCTCCCATGAGGAGGGAGTAGTTCTCCATTGAGGCTCGGGGCTGTACCGGTAGCTATGTGGTTCATCTCTCTCCTATGTACTTCAATACAATAATCTCATGAGCTGCCTTACATGATTGAGATTCATATGAGTTTTGTATCACTATTCATCTATGTGCTACTCTAGTGATGTTATTAAAGTACTCTATTCCTCCTCCACGTGTGTAAAGGTGACAGTGTGTGCACCGTGTGAGTACTTGGCGTAGGCTATGATCATGATCTCTTGTAGATTGCGAAGTTAACTATTGCTATGATAGTATTGATGTGTATTATTCCTCCTACATAAGCATGACGGTGACAGTGTGCATGCTATGCTAGTACTTGGTTTAGTCGTATCGATCTTTCTTACACTCTAAGGTTATTTAAATATGAACATCTAATTGTGGAGCTTGTTAACTCCGGCATTGAGGGTTCGTGTAATCCTACGCAATGTGTTCATCATCCAACAAGAGAGTGTAGAGTATGCATTTATCTATTCATTATGTGATCAATGTTGAGAGTGTCCACTAGTGAAAGTCTAATCCCTAGGCCTTGTTCCTAAATCTGCTATCACTTTGCTTGTTCTTGTTTTTGAATTACTACTGTGCGTTACTGCATGTTTACTTCGCAATATTACTACCATCAGCGCACGCCACAAGCTATTTTCGCCGTACTACTGCTCATATTCATTCATACCACTTGTATTTCACTATCTCTTCGCCGAACTAGTGCACCTATTAGGTGTGTTGGGGACACAAGAGACTTCTTGCTTTGTGGTTGCGGGGTTGCTTGAGAGGGATATCTTTGACCTCTTCCTCCCGAGTTCGATAAACCTTGGGTAATCCACTTAAGGGAAACTTGCTGCTGTTCTACAAACCTCTGCTCTTGGAGGCCCAACACCCTACAAGAATAGAAGCTCCCGTAGACATCAAGCACTTTTCGGCGCCGTTGGGAGGAAAGGTAAAAGGCACTAATACTCCGGTTCCAGGTAACTTTTCTGGCGCCATTGTGCGTGTGCTCGAAGCTATTTCCTTTAGACTCTGCAATTGCGACATTTGGTTTCTTGTTTACACTAGTTAGGCATAATGGACAACAAAGAGCTTCTTATTCTATTTCCTGATTTAAGACATGGATGGTTTGATGCGAAAATTAAAAAACCCATGGAACATATTAATATGAATGCTTTGAACACTATTGTTGCTAATACTATGGAAAATTCTAAGCTTGGGGAAGCTGGCTTTGATGAGCATGATATTTTTAGTCCCCCAAGCATTGAGGAAAAAATTTACTTTGATGATACTTTGCCTCCCATTTATGATGATTATAATGATAGTAGTCTTTTGTTACCACCTGTTATGGAGGATAAATTTGATTATGATTACAATATACCTCCTATATTTGATAGCTACTTTGTTGAATTTGCTCCCACTACAATTAATAAGAATGACTATGCTTATGTTGGGAGTAGTAATTATTTATGCATGAGACTCATGATAAGAATGCTTTATGTGATAGTTATATTGTTGAGTTTGCTCATGTTGCTACTGAAAGTTATTATGAGAGAGGAAAATATGGTTGTAAAAATTTTCATGTTACTAAAACACCTCTCTATGTGCTGAAATTTTTGAAGCTACACTTGTTTTATCTTCCTATGCTTGTTACTTTGCTCTTCATGAACTTGTTTATTTACAAGATTCCTATGCATAGGAAGCATGTTAGACTTAAATGTGTTTTGAATTTGCCTCTTGATGCTCTCTTTTGCTTCAACTACTATTTCTTGCGAGTGCATCATTAAAACTGCTGAGCCCATCTTAATGGCTATAAAGAAAGAACTTCTTGGGAGATAACCCATGTGTTTTTACTACAGTACTTTGTTTTATATTTGTGTCTTGGAAGTTGTTTACTACTGTAGCAACCTCTTCTTATCATGTTTTTGTGCCAAGTAAAGTTTCTATGTTATAGTTGATGTTATATTTGGGATCGCTGCGCAGAAACAGCATTGCTGTCTATCACGAATCTGGGCACAGTTCTCTGTAGAAAATTCGAAAAATCTGCCAATTTACGAGCGTGATCCTCAGATATGTACGCAACTTTCATTAGTTTTGAGTTTTTCCATTTGAGCAAGTCTGGTGCCAGCTTTAAATTCGTCTTTACGGACTGTTCTTTTTGACAGATTCTGCCTTTTATTTCGCATTGCCTCTTTTGCTATGTTGGATTCATTTCTTTGATCCATTAATGTCCAGTAGCTTTATGCAATGTCCAGAAGTGTAAAGAATGTTTGTGTCACCTCTGAACATGTGAATTATTAATTGTGCACTAACCCTCTAATGAGTTTGCTTGAAGTTTGGTGTGAAGGAAGTTTTCAAGGGTCAAGAGAGGAGAATGATATACTATGATCAAGAGGAGTGAAAGCTCTAAGCTTGGGGATGCCCCGTGGTTCACCCCTGCATATTTTAAGAAGACTCAAGCGTCTAAGCTTGGGGATGCCCAAGGCATCCCCTTCTTTATCGACAACATCATCAGGTTCCTCCCTGAAACTATATTTTTATTCAGTCACATCTTATGTACTTTACTTGGAGCGTCTGTGTGCTTTTATTTTTGTTTTTGTTTTGTTATTTTCATTCTCTGAATAAGTTCATCCTTGTGTGGGAGAGATACACGCTCCGCTGGTTCGTATTAACACATATGTCCTTAGGCTTTACTCATAATGTTCAAGGCGAAGTTTCTTCTTCGTTAAATTGTTATATGATTGGAATTGGAAAATGCTACATGTAGTAATTCTAAAATGTCTTGGATAATGTGATACTTGGCAATTGTTGTGCTCATGTTTAAGCTCTTGCATCATATGCTTTGCACCCATTAATGAAGAAATACATAGAGCTTGCTAAAATTTGATTTGCATATTTGGTCTCTCTAAGGTCTAGATAATTTCTAGTATTGAGTTTGAACAACAAGGAAGATGGTGTAGAGTCTTATAATGTTTACAATATGTCTTTTATGTGAGTTTTGCTGCACCGGTTCATCCTTGTGTTTGTTTCAAATAACCTTGCTAGCCTAAACCTTGTATCGAGAGGGAATACTTCTCATACATCCAAAATCCTTGAGCCAACCACTATGCCATTTGTGTCCACCATACATACCTACTACATGGTATTTCTCCGCCATTCCAAAGTAAATTGCTTGAGTGCTACCTTTAAACAATTCAAAAGTTATTACCTCTTATTTGTGTCAATGTTTTATAGCTCATGAGGAAGTATGTGGTGTTTTATCTTTCGATCTTGTCATTTACTTTTGACAGACTTTCACAATGGACTAGTGGCTTCATCCGCTTATCCAATAATTTTGAAAAGAGCTGGCAATGAGGTTCCCAGCCTCAATTAATTAACTTGCATTAATAATTCTCTTCACATGTTTTGCTCTGATCTATCAGTAAGCAACTTAAATTTGCAAATAGACACTCCTCCATGATATGTGAATGTTGGAAGGCACCCGAGGATTCGGTTAGCCATGGCTTGTGTAAGCAAAAGGTTGGGAGGAGTGTCATCCATAAATAAAGAAAAACTAAACTAAAGTACATGTGTAAACAAAAGAGAAGAGGGATGATCTACCTTGCTGGTAGAGATAACGTCCTTCATGGGAGCCGCTCTTGAAAGTCTGGTTGATGAGGGGGTTAGAGTACCCACTACCATTCGTTGACAACAACAAACACCTCTCAAACTTTATTTTTATGCTCTCTTTATGTTTTCAAAATAAAAGCTCTAGCACAAATATAGCAATCGATGCTTTCCTCTTTGAAGGACCTATCTTTTACTTTTATTGTTGAGTCAGTTACCTATCTCTCTCCACCTCAAGAAGCAAACACTTGTGTGAACTGTGCATTGATTCCTACATACTTGCATATTGCACTTGTTATATTACTTTATGTTGACAATATCCATGAGATATACATGTTATAAGTTGAAAGCAACCGCTGAAACTTAATCTTCCTTTGTGTTGCTTCAATACCTTTACTTTGATTTATTGCTTTATGAGTTAACTCTTATGCAAGACTTATTGATGCTTGTCTTGAAGTATTATTCATGAAAAGTCTTTGCTTTATGATTCACTTGTTTACTCATGTCATTACCATTGTTTTGATCGCTGCATTCATTACATATGCTTACAATAGTATGATCAAGGTTATGATGGCATGTCACTTAAGAAATTATCTTTATTATCATTTTACTGCTCGGGAGCAGAACTAAGCTTGGGGATGCGATACGTCTCCAACGTATCGATAATTTCTTATGTTCCATGCTACTTTATTGATGATACCTACATGTTTTATGCACACTTTATGTCATATTCGTGCATTTTGGAACTAACCTATTAACAAGATGCCGAAGTGCCAGTTCCTGTTTTTGTTTTTGGTTTGAAATCCTAGTAACGAAATATTCTCGGAATTGGACGAAATCAACGCAGGTTCCTATTTTGCTAGGAAGCAACACCCGAGAGCCACCAGAGGAGAGCCCTGGTGGGCCCGGATGATAGGGTGGCGCGGCCAGGGCGGGCCGCGCCACCCTATGGTGTCGTCGCCCCTTCGACCCTCCTGCGCCGCCTCTTCGCCTATATAAAGCCCACCGAAAACCCTTACGGAGGAAGCCACGGTACGCGAAACCTTCCAGAGCCGCCGCCATCGCGAAGCCAAGATCCGGGGGACAGAGTCTGTTCGCACCCTGGGAAGAAGTGCCCGGAAGGCTTCTCCATCGACACCGCTGCCATCTCCACCGCCATCTTCATCACCGCTGCTGCTCCCATGAGGAGGGAGTAGTTCTCCATTGAGGCTCGGGGCTGTACCGGTAGCTATGTGGTTCATCTCTCTCCTATGTACTTCAATACAATAATCTCATGAGCTGCCTTACATGATTGAGATTCATATGAGTTTTGTATCACTATTCATCTATGTGCTACTCTAGTGATGTTATTAAAGTACTCTATTCCTCCTCCACGTGTGTAAAGGTGACAGTGTGTGCACCGTGTGAGTACTTGGCGTAGGCTATGATCATGATCTCTTGTAGATTGCGAAGTTAACTATTGCTATGATAGTATTGATGTGTATTATTCCTCCTACATAAGCATGAAGGTGACAGTGTGCATGCTATGCTAGTACTTGGTTTAGTCGTATCGATCTTTCTTACACTCTAAGGTTATTTAAATATGAACATCTAATTGTGGAGCTTGTTAACTCCGGCATTGAGGGTTCGTGTAATCCTACGCAATGTGTTCATCATCCAACAAGAGAGTGTAGAGTATGCATTTATCTATTCTGTTATGTGATCAATGTTGAGAGTGTCCACTAGTGAAAGTCTAATCCCTAGGCCTTGTTCCTAAATACGCTATCATTTGCTTATTCTTTCTTGAATTACTACGCTGTTACTACTGCATGTTTACTTCCGGCAATATTACTACCATCAACACGCCAGCAAGCTATTTTGCGCCGTACTGCTCATATTCATTCATACCACTTGTATTTCACTATCTCTTCGCCGAACTAGTGCACCTATTAGGTGTGTTGGGGACACAAGAGACTTCTTGCTTTGTGGTTGCGGGGTTGCTTGAGAGGGATATCTTTGACCTCTTCCTCCCGAGTTCGATAAACCTTGGGTAATCCACTTAAGGGAAACTTTTGCTGTTCTACAAACCTCTGCTCTTGGAGGCCCAACACTGTCTACAAGAATAGAAGCTCCCGTAGACATCAGGCACTCCCCCCAAGCTTGGAACAAGCCAAGGGGATGCCAATACCAATGATGAATTACTCCTTCGGTGGTGATGGTGGAACGACCCTGATGGGAGTGAGGAACCGCTCTAGCATTCTGCGAAGTCGATTGTTCTCATCCTGAAGAATCTCCACTTCCCTTCTCAGAACACGGTATTGATCACAAAACTCATCGGTCACCCGAAGAGCTTCCTCAGCAGGGAAAGAGTTGAGGTCAGGTGCAGGTGGTAGAGGTCCCTGCAAGTTATGAGAAAAAGAACGTCGCGTGTTCCCACCAAGATTGGCTTGCTCCCCACAGCTTCCCGCTCTCTTTTTCTGATGACATCTCCTTCACTTCCTCATTGACACCTTCATCCATCTCTTTCCATCTTGTCACGACCCTTTCCTCTTCCGCCCATCCAACGAAAGTTCCTTGATCTAGATCTGGAGGAGCTCACGTTGGCGACGTGTTGCATAATCTTCTGAGGATGATCCTTGCGACGACATCTGAACAGAAACATGTCGAAACAAAACAAGACGAGAAAACGATATACGGACCTCTGGGGATCCGGGGGATTATATAGCAAAAAATTTCACGACAAAAGGAAAGTACCAGATCGGAAACGATTGGAAACGGGACTCCGAGGGGCCGTCCCCATAGGGCGGCGCGACCAGGCCCGCGCCCCACGTGGGGACGTGCCCTCGCGTCTCCTCCACTCCGTTTCAATCTCGTAATTTTTCATATTTTCAAAAATAGCAGAAATATTGTTCGGAAAGTTAAACGCGGACTTTTTATTACTAAAACTGTTACCTATTCAAAGTCGAACTCTGCAGAACTGTTAATTTGGTCTTTGATGAAAGCTTTCGGAATCACCACTTGAATAACATCAACGTCTTCATTATAAGAATCTCCAGAAATATAATGCTTGAGTCTTTGTCCATTCACCACTTTTGTAGCCTCATCTTTCAACGAGGCAATTTTTATTGCTCCTGAACGATACACCTCCTCAATGACATATGGTCCTTCCCATTTTGAAAGTAATTTTCCTGCAAAAAATCTGAGACGAGACCGATACAATAGGACTTTATCTCCAATATTAAATTCTCCTTTAATAATTCTTCTATCATGCCATTTCTTAACTTTCTCCTTAAAAAGTTTATCATTTTCATATGCTTCACTTCTCCATTCATCTAAAGAAATTAATTGTAGCAACCTTTTCTTACCGACTAGTTTAAAATCTCAGCTAGCCAAAAAGCAAGAGCAAAAAAGCAAGAGCAATTCCTCTAATTCTTACGCACTGAATGGGATTTTTTAAATAGCTATGCCAATCTATAGTTTAAATATTTCCCGGGAGTAAATAGTTCTACGAAATCTAGGGAAATTACTCCAAAACTTAATACATAATTTCAGAAGAGCAACTAAGTATATTTCTGATTCTGCCTCATGACAGTGTCACAAATAATTCTGATTAAACATATGTACAAATCTAGCCAACAACATTCATGATTTGATGTGATGATCACATCCTTCTAAGCAGTTATGTCTGCAACTCAGGATTAGCAGTACTCCATTAGCTAGAAGGTCATCAAAGACGGTATCTGTCACAGTGCACGCAACATGCCTAGATCACACTAAAAGTTGGGCATGTGAAATAGGAACTAGATGGGCCGAGCGCGCTCTGCCGCGCCGTCCTCCTGTAGTAGCGTTGAATTTCTGCAACATCTTGTTTCTGACTCGTCGGGTTTTGGCCCTAGGTATAGTAGGGTGTGGCTTACATAACGCAATAAAAGAATTTACAATGTTATAAGAAATATATATATATATATAATACAATGAACAAATTCAGCTTTTTTAAAATGATTTCCTAGTTTCTGCTCGCGTTCCACCGACCCAGAAAGGGGGGTTGTGTGTGTCTAATTTTGAATGTATGTTAGGCTTCTTGTTTGTTGTTCCTAGTTTAGGGAAGAAGTTACATTTTCTCTTCTTATAGGATTTTTTAGAGCATATTAACAAAGAAGGTACTTTTTTTTACAGCGAGCGACGCATAAACAGGCCGATGTTCAATGCCTATCTAACCAGTTTGAAGTATTTCGTTTTACGTGCTTTACTGCACAATTTTTTGTTTGTTTTTCTTTTCCACATGATGGGTGCGCAATTTGCTTCAAATAGGAGGAAGGGCTGTAATTTAGAGTTCATCATGGTTCCGTGGATATATATGTGGGACTTCATTTTTCCATTTTCATACCAGTAAAAAGATAGAATCAATTCATCTTTTCCGAAACTGATTTACACAGGAATAGTTTTGTACATCCATGAAACATGATGCCGATGCAAAAAATCGATAACAAATTACCAAAAGATTATGTTTATGTGCTTCCCTGAATAATGCAATCCCTAGTATCCCTTCCAAATATATCTTGATAGAGAGAACCACGAAGCATCTCATTGTTAACATCGATGTTGAATTGGCCTTTCTACCATTTAAGGATCAAAGCGACAGCTGCACTGCATCTTCCCACTTTCCAGAATAAGCAGTGACCACGGAATTGTATGTTATGTTTCTAACAAAATTTAGTCAACTCATCAGAATCATTATATTTAGTTTTCCCTCATTCTGCCTCTGTAATACCACTTCAGTTCATTCTCAAATGCACCCCAACTGAAAATCTTCATGAAGAAATCAGCATGAGAACTGATCACCTGCAATATCTTGTTGTATGGCATTCCAATTATGGACACGTTGTGTTGTTGCCATTTACAGGCTTTAATTTCCAAATTTGGTGAACTCATGCCTATAGATACTGCATCGTCTTCCAAATCAACTGGTTAACCCTTCTTCTAACTGAGGATTCTTAATACCAGTCTCGATTGAACTACCCAGGCCACCCCAGTTACAACAACCACATCCTTCCCATCAGCATCTGTACAGGAAGCGGAGGTGGCAGGCCAGAGGACCAGGCCGGAGAACCGAGCGACGATTCGGGTTCGTTGCTGTGGCGGGAGGTTGAGTTGCCCGCATACCCTATGTTTAATCAATAGATGAATGGCTTAAAGGAAGGTGAACACGATACTAATAGCTAAGCAAGTAATGAAATCAGAATATTTATTAGTGGAAGGAAACTACATTGTTATAAATGTAATGCAAAAATTGGTAGCCTCTATAAAAGTGATTCGCTACACTCTAGATTGAATTACAAAATTTAACTATCCCACATGATCACAAGAACAAAGACTACAACAAAAGTTGTTCTCTTGTACTGTGTAATATGTACATGCTACATAGATTTACCTTTCGGTGATACCGATACTGTGATTTTCCAATTGCATGCTTTTGACAACCCTAAGCATCACTCATAATTACCAAAATAAAAGATGGTATTAACACCGCACCAGCCTCTTAACCCACACTATGCTACTAATGTAGGAAAACAATGCAGCAGATAAAATGTGGCTTTAAGTAACCAAGTGCAATGTACCATAATTTTTTTAGTAACTGTAGTAACGACAGATAAGTCAGGTTACCAGACAGCAATCAAACTCAGCAAGCAAATGTATTTCTGGGTTCTAAATTTAAGTAAAAGTTGCATATCGGTACAACACCCTTATTTCAATGTTGAACAAGAAAGTATTGATAAGCACATCGGAAACCTTCAGATTAATTACCCCCTCCAGCCCAAATTAATTGGCGCAACACTTGACGCAACACAAGTGTACTCTTGAGCTGCACCAATTAATTAGGCCGAAGGGAGTATAAAATTTAATATGCAGTCGTTAAGATATAGAAAATGATAAGTTGCCAAACCAGCTTTCAGTTTGTATTTAACCAATTGTATGCTTGTGAACAACATTTTGGTCGTCTGTGTTCTAGCTAAAATGATAGCTGAAAGGAAGGGAGAAATCAACACCAGAAGATTCATGAGCAAAAGCTAATTTTAAAGAAACGTAAGATGCATATGTCCTATGCAGTAATTTGTCCATCCTATGCAGTAATTTGTCCATCCTTCCACATAACTGCATTTCATAGTTTGGTTAAAAGAATTCTTTGGCAATATGTTCTTAAAGTTGTCATGGCCATAAGTATATGGCAACTAATTGTAGGAAATTGACAAAGCAAAGGGAGATCTTATCTGATATTGGGTAGGAAAGAAACAACTACACATAGAGTTATAATTATTTATGGAAGGCGCCTCCTCTTTAGCCATTTTTTCATCAGACCGCCAGAGTCGCCCTTTAACGTGGAAATGGATGTTGGCCACACTGCCCTAGCTCCAGAAAAGGAATACAATCTAGTTTTTTGGATAATTCATTTTACGGTTAAATCTGACACTTAAATATACACAAAAGGCAACCCTCCCCCGTGGCCACGCGGAGCTGGGTTAGAGCGCCTACTGGAGAAACAAAAATCGGTAGGCTTGTGCCTAAACTAACGCCCATCCACTGGTATTTCACAAAAAGCAGAAGAAGCCATGCACTAACTACATGGAAGACGATGAGCTCAAAATTTGGCAGCAATGCATTATTTTGCAGAAAGATATATGGTCCAACTATGGAACAACGGGTGTAGCATTCAAAATAAGTGCATAAGCAACATCAAATATCTGAATAATCGGATGGATACTTTGTTTTCACACACATAGTCCAAAAGTGCAAAATAGGGGGAAACACATGTATTTTGGATCTCTGCGTAAATGTAAGAGGAATGAGCATTGTTGCAGATTGTAATTGGTATATCCAAAATCCTACAATGTAAAGATCTCAGAAAGCAATGGAAGTTGGTGTGGCCTAGCTTTAGATATACCTGAAGGCAGTGAATCTCAATTTATAATAATAGTTTCATATTTGCACCACATAATATTTTTCTGCAATCCACTACATTGAATTTGTTGTACTTACAAATAATAAAAATCCTTGAACATGCACGTGCCCTCTAGAAGCAACAAAAGAATCATTATGATCTCTTTTTCTAGGTGCAGCCCCACAAATCCCATTATGTTGTTGATAGGATAACATCATAAGTAAATCAAGCCAACATTTCTCTTCTTGTGATGAAATTATTTAGTTATTTACCGCAGAGACTTGGTTTCAGACTTTTGTTGCAACCTGATTGTTATATTATAACCAAGTCGACATTACCAAACAAACTGAAGGGCCGAGCTCTAATGATACCCCTTTTCCATGAGCTTGTACCTAAACACATTTTAACCTTAGGGAACATACCATGCGCAAAGCTCATTATGCAAGACACAATTATAACAACCGTATGCAAGCCTTTAAGGACCTTAGAAAGTATAAATACCTGAATATATTTTGATCTTCAGAAACAGAGCTTCCACTCAGCTTGTTGTGCGATAAACATACAACAATAGTATGCAAGTCATCACTCATCAAGTGTATTGTACTGTCAGAGAAAAGATGAAGAATAGCTTTGAAAATCAGTTTGTAAGACATCATGTATACAAAAATTTCATGCATCCATCAATGTTGCTTGATAAGCAAATTAACACACTTCAAAACTGTTTCTCGTGCATAAGCCTCTTAGTGGTACATCAATTTCTGAACCACGATTAATGCAATACAAAAATACATCAGATGACATTAGAAAAGAGAACATGGCCACTATCGGTTGAATTGGAGAAACTTGTGTGCAAAACTCTCACAGCCTGAATTGAATGTGAGAACAACAACTCCATTTTAGTGTCATGCCAGTTATGTGCAAATCAGGGATATTTGATATATGTTCAGATTTAATGGGAGATAAGTATTATAATAAAACAATAAATATACAGAAACTAAATTTAAGATATATATATGTATATATATGCATATCTACGTAGCATAAGTGCTGACCAATGGATCTGTGGTTTTCTGACCTATTGGCCATTTCCCCTTTTCATCTATAAATTGATGACATATTCATGGAACTGCTAAATCAGTTGATGACATATTCATGGAACTACCAAATCAGTTGATGATATATTTAATTGCTAATACGCAGCCTACATCCAAGTATGATGTGTCCAGCTATTTTCATCTAAAAGTAGCTAATTGGCTCAAAGAGTAACAAATTGATAGAAAAAATCACTCCACAGATGTCAACGAAATTGCAGTTATACCATACCTTGCGTATTTCACTTGCAAGAGAAAGATCAAGAAAATAACTTGCAACCCTTGAAACAAGCAGCTCTCACATGCTCGCCTCTACAGCTGTTCCACGAATCTCAGCATATAGGTTATGTTGGCCAAGGAAACATCCCGGATTAGAGTGGCCTATACAAAATGAATTCAGGCTACTGCTCCAAATTTAGAACATAATCTTTGACGTACACAGGCTGTGCTCGGTAGCGTTTCTTGGTGTGATCTGGCGGAGAGATTGAGGCCCTGGCAGCCCGTAGTTGATTGGTGGAATCAGGCCAGAGGGTAAATCCTTAGTGCCTGTGTAGATGTAATCGGACCGCCGGAAGCCACTTTAGCACGGGAAGCCGACGGAAAGATGAACATTGGCCGCTATGCCGTAGGTGAGGTGAGCACGATCGAGGTAGGCACGCACCGGATCATAGTTAACAACGGCTGCTAGATTCACCGCGCGGTGGCTGCTTGTGCCCTGCAAAGCGCGGCCCAGCGACGGGGAGAGGACGCAGGAGCCGGGATGTCCGGCGATAGGGAGGGCACGCGAGAGAAGGTCGGGCGCATGCTGAGAGTTGAAGCGGCAGGACAAAGAGCAGGGCTCTGGCAGAGGCGTTTGCAACACTGCCGCCGGAGGGAGCGGCGGCATCTGCCGGGAGCGGCGGCGACCTAGGCGTGGCCGCTTGGGGCAGGAACTATGGGGTGGGGACTGGGAAGGAGGGGAATCAAGGTGGTTCAGGTCGAGTTTTTTTCCTGAGCAAGGTTCACCTCGAGTCGGTCGGCACTCGGCACCGACGCAAACGGGCCAGCGAAGACGCGGCTTGAACCAACACGCAATCAGGTGGCCAAAACAAAGCGACAACGCAACATTTTCAGAGCGGGACCCGCGATAGCGACCCACCGATCAACCAGGGGTGCCGGGAACCCTGGGAGCTTAGAGCTCTTCTAAGATTCTAAGCAGAGTCATGTTGCTCGGGTTTAGGATGAAAGAAACACCATTACATCACTAACAGCTCATTAAGAATAATTCAATATTGAACTTGTAGAAATTAAGCAAATATGGCGTGTGAAATAAGGCATGATTAACTCAATGGTGCAAACGGTGCATGATAGCAATGAAAACATAAGTTCAAACTGTTCTCTTGCAAGTATAATGTAGTTTTGTATATTCTTACATAACCAATGCAAGTAAAAATAGGAGCTACTTCTGTATAATGGAAAGGAATGCAGCGGCCTGGACCATACACAAATAGTTTTAACATATACAGTAACACCGCGAAATCTAGGATATCCCAAATAAATCAACCTGAAAGGAGTAAAAACAAAAGAGATCAATCCATAGCATTACGTTTTGTAAGCTGTATATCTCTTTTGAGCATCTGACAATTTTGGCCGTAGTAGAGCGAGGTAAATAATTATTGTAGATTTTTTAAAATAACTTAGGCATAAGGCATGCTACAAGATATGCCCTCTATTAGGGACAAGCCCCATGGCCGCCGTGGCGAGTGCCAACAGCGAGGGTAAGTGCCGACGGGACCCCAAGTGGCGACGCTAGAGTTCCTCTGGGGTCGCTCCCTCGGGAGTGACATGGAAGTTATACCTGTTGGCTTAGATAGAGGAAATAGCAGATCACACCATTTGTTGGTGTCTTTTTTTGCAAAGAACCACAACATTGGTTTGTTGTTGCCAGGAACACCACACTTTGCTATAATTGTTTGCATATAACACTTAAAACTAATTAAGAAGCTTGATGGCCAATTAGTTAGTCGGGCTTACTGTCAGTGACCCATCGTGGCAATTCCTCTCTGTGCTATGCCACATCGTCAGTTTGGACGGGCGCTCAAGTACCGCACCTTTAGGGCGGCGGTGGGAGCTGCTATATGCCGACCGGGTCGGCACGGACGGGATGCTGCACGTCCCTCCGTCCCGGCGGTTGTTAATTAGGCCACAACCTATTAGGTAAAGGACTTTTTTCTTTTTTTTTTCTTTTTATTGTTCTTTTTTCAACTAACGTTTTTCTATTTCTTTTTCTGTTTTCAAAATTTTTCTGTATATAGTTTTAGAAATGTACAATTCCAAATTTGTTCAGAATTCGAAAATCGTTCAAAATCTATTTGAAAATCTTTAAAAAATGGAAACAAAAAAGAAAAGAAAAAAGAGAAAGAATAGGAAAAAAACGCCTCACCAGGCCAGCCCACAACGCACGTGGGGGTGTGCAGCACGGTGCAGGCGCCGACCTGGTCGGCATATATAGCTAGGGATGGCGGCGGATCACCGGGTCTGAACAAAATTTAAACTATGAACATTTTTTAAACTGAATAAATGTAAAATTTGGAACTTTGCAATTCTGATTTTTTTGAAGAACTTAAGTTCTTTATTTATAAATTTTCAAAATTTGAATTTTTTTCGTAATCTGAACATTTTTAAAATCTAAACTTTTTCAAAATTTGAACCTTTTCCAATTTTAAACATTGATGTTGGCGGCGGTGAACCTGCACGCATGAGGAGGCCGAGGGTATTCTGGCTGGGACCGATGAACTTCCTCGCGTTGCAGGTTGTGCGGATTTCTCGATGGCGTGCCACAGTCTGTCTCGAGGATGAACTCCTCAGCCTTGTAGGGACGAGACAATGGAGAGGAATTACCAGGATAACTAATTGGCTATCTGATAAGGGATTAACTTGTCAACGCCTACAGATTGTAGACTAGGGTTTTGCTTGCAGGGCAAGTAGATCTCGAAGGTTTCAGCCGAAAAGTACTCGTTGATTGTAAAACTAGGGTTATGTTGACAATAGATTCGATCCTTTCTTTGTCCCTCGACTCCCCTTATATAATAGGTGGAGCCGAGGGTTTCGTAATATAGAAGTTACAGAGTCCGGGAGGGTTTCGTATCCGTTCCGCAAGATTACAAGTTATACTTCCTAATACAACTCTAGCTTTCCTTACTAGCATCTTGGGCTTCCAAATCTTCTTATTCTCCGAGTTCTGGGCCTTCAGTAAACCCTGGGTACCTTCTTCGGCAGGCCCATTGAGGATGCCTATGTCAGTAGACCCCGAGATTTTGCTTGAATCAAAGAATCAGGAAAAATCTCCAACTTTAATCATTCAATAATCTTGTCGAATTTATCGCATATCTTTTGAATACGCAAATACTATATTGTACAGGGATAATGGTAGTTGGGGCTAGTTCATCGACGGATCAGGTACTAATTAACTGCTCTAGTGGCAATCCGCAAAACGTACTTCAAGATCACGTCCCTGGACATGATCTCGGGATACTGGTGTAAACTTCGACAGGTGCCGCTTAAGGTCTTACCATTCTGTCGAGTCCCAGTCATATTTTATCGGGTACCTAACGCGTCCGTTAGGATTTTTCTTCGTATCTGTTGATACGGAAAAAGTAGCAAACCGCCGTCGAGACGGTGCCACGCCGCTCGAACGGATCTGGGTCTTACCTTCGCAAAGTTTTGCGGCATTCAGAGATTATTCGCGACTTTTAGCGCTCGAGAATATATTGTCGAGTGCTTTTCGGCTGTTGGAATAGCACATTTTATTGAGTCATATTTGATGACTTATTTTGCCTTCCGATGGGAGTATGCGAGTTATCGTATAACTCGAAATATACTCACTTCTTTTTTCCTTTCTCTATATGTTTGTATAAATTCATCGGGCACGCGAACAGCTTTCCCGATGGGAGTAGCCCCCGAGGCTACAGCGAAGGATTTGTGTTTGGTTGTAGGCTCAACAGATTAGTATCTTCTGCCGCTATATTGTTATTCCTTCTCGAGTTTTTCATATCTATCGGGTGCGCGACCAGCGCCCCCGATGGGAGTAGTCCCCGAGGCTATGAACAAATGCTTGCATTTGGTCATAGGCTCTCGCCATTTCTATTTTGTCATACTCGAATTTTCTCTTTTTCCAAAGTAGCCCCCAAGCATTTGGGCAAAAACTTGTATTTGATCAAAGGCTCTTGAAAAAATCAATAATCTTCTGCTGTCGACGTTCTTATCAAGCTTCATAGTCGAGTTTTTCTCTCGCCAAGGTGACATCATTGCTGACGATAGCCACGATCACTGTATCGGGAACAGACGAGAACTGCTCTCTGTCTCATGGGCCCAAATTTCCTATCAAATGGACACGTCGTGCAAGTGGGGGACACACGTCCTCCGCTTTTTGGCACTGTAGCACCTGTCCCTTCCTTTCTCAGTAAAATTGCGCTTTTACCCTTTTTCCACACGTACATCATCTATCTCACATATTCTCCATCCAACGGTGCGCCGATTCACCGCACCTATACTTAAGGTCATCGTCTTCCTCCGTCCATCCTTTCGTTTGCGCCGCTGCTCTTCTCTCCTCTGCTAAATCCTCCACTGCGCCCCGCAGTTCTTGTGCTCATCCACACTCGCGCTCTTCTCCTCCACTCTCGTTAATGCCACTGCGGAAGCTCACCAGGCACAGCACCCCTGATTCAAAGATGGCGACCACAGATCTGGGGAACAATGAATGGGAGAGATCTAAAATCTCCCAACATGACATCAACCTGCTGAAGAAGCTTGGGATCAGCAGGAAGCAAGACTCGCTGCGCTTCCCCAAAGAAGAGAGCTATCCACGCCCTCCAATGGAGTATCGGGTCAGTTTTGTTGACCATCTCATCCGCGGTCTTTCTTCCCCCATCCATGATTTCCTGCGTGGGTTGCTTTTCATGTACGAATTGCAACTTCACCATCTTACTCCCAACTTCATCCTCCACATCTCTATATTCATCACCTTGTGCGAATCCTTCCTTGGAGTCCAGCCCAACTGGTCTCTATGGAAACGTATTTTTCTCTGTCGCCGTAATGGCTCTGCCAACGTCGCCGATAATATAGGCGGCGTTGTTATCTGCGTTCGCCCTGACGTCGAATACTTCGACGTCAAATTCCCTGACTCAGTTCAAGGGTGGCGTAAAAAATGGTTATACATTCATGTGGAAAACCATAACTCAGTAGAAGATAACATTCCTCCTTTTGATGGTGCTGAAAAAATCTGTCGCCGCCGATCCTGGGATGCAGAGGCTAGCGACGAAGAAAAAGCAGCGACAGAGGCACTGATGACAGGCATCCGCGAGCTCCAAAATACTCGTGGACAAGAATTGTCGGGTATCCAAATCACGGCGTACTTCCTTAGGATTAGGGTGCAGCCTCTACAAGCTCGCAAAAACCCCCTCTGGATGTATCTTTGGCGATGAAGATGTGGACCGCCTGTCGACAGATTTATCGGTCAAGGACTTGGAAAAACTTGTCCGAAAGATCTCGTCGCTGAGCAAAAAAGACACCGTCTCGATATCTTGCGGTGTGACGCCATATAGCGCCACCAACGCACTCCCGCAGGTAATATGCTATTAGTTATATTTATGCATTCTTTTTTTCTTTTGTCTTTTTCATACTGCTTTTCCTTCGACTGCTTTTACTGATAGAAATCCATGCCGATATATTTTCTATCTTGAATAGAATCATGCGACTGCATCGCTGCTTCCTCCCCTTCCCGAAGGTGGGGAAGTCGAAGAAAGGGCTGTTGTCACCGACGACAACCAGGTGCGTCTCGCCCTGAGAGTGAAACCGCGGGTTCTCGAAAATCCGCGGCATCCTCTGAAAATGTGGTTTATCAATAACAAAGTCTTACTCACCAAGGATAATTTACTTAAGCGTAATTGGAAAGGGTGTCAAAAATGTTGTTACTGTAATGAATCCAACATTTATTTTTAACTTGTCCCTTTGCAAAGATTATCTGGCGTATGATCCACTTAACATATAATCTTCCCCCTCCCACTAATATCACCAATATGTTTGGTAATTGGCTTAATAGGGTAGACAAAGATGATAAAGCAAAAATAAGAATTGGAATTTCAGCTATGTGTTGGTCAATTTGGACCAGCCGGAATGACATTATTTTTAACAAACAAAAGGGAACTAATTTTTTGCAGGTTATTCGACGAGCCACATATTGGATTCATCAATGGGCCTTTCTGCTCCCGGAGGATCAGCGGGAGAGTTTGGATATTGGATGCAACCGTCTGCTAACAGTTACTCATGACTTCTATTTCCAGGCTACTGGGTGGCGCCACACTAGTCGATTGAAGAATGATTAGCTCGAAGTTTTTCTCCATTTTTCGATGGTTGATACATGTCTCAACCCTCTCTGATCCGTGATGTAAAACTTATACTTTGCTACTCTTATGCTAAACTTTGAGATAAAGAAAAAAAGCCGTGTGCATCATATTGATGCAGAGTCGGGGCGCTGCCCCTTTTCGAAAAAAATGCAAATAATTACAACAAAGTGTGGCGTTCGTTGCAAAAACAAACCACGTTGTGTATCTATGAAAAAAAGACACCAACAAGTGGACAAGGCGTTGAGAAATGCTTCAAAACATGTAACGAAGCATCTTGTCTAGTCGACATAGATGGATGATTATTCCCGACATAGATGACATGTGAATATAAACCTAAAACGCTCAGTTAAAGGGGAGTACAGGGCACTACATTGCTTTCTCAACTTTGTCGTTCTTGATTTGTGTTTCCTCTTTTCTAGCTTTGCGTCTCTTGTTGTGGAGGAACTCTGTGAGAACACGTAGTGCGACGTCGGCATCCTCGCTCCGCAGCAGCATCTCGGAAACCTCGGCCGGCGTGACCTCCACCGCTGCAAGCAGTTCTTGTATCTCCGGGAACAGAACGTGGTCGTCGACGAGGTGGTAGTTCCGGGCCAATGTCTTGAATGCCTCCCAGCAGCAGAAGCCCATGTAGATGTGCATGTCCATTCGTCCCCGCCGTAGCAGCGCCGGATCGAGGCGGTCCTTGTAGTTGGTGGTGAAGACGATAATGCGTTCCTCGCCGCTCGTTGACCATAGCCCATCGATGAAGTTGAGAAGCCCGGACAGCGTTACGTTCTGCTGCTTGTGAGCTCCCGTGTGGCCGTCGTCGTCCGAGGAGTCCGATGAATTGTAGGCGTCTGCGGACACCAGCATCTTGGGGTCTTCCCTGGACTTGGCATCGAAGCAGCAATCGATGTCCTCTATGACGAGGATGGATTTGTTAGGCATGGCAATGAGCAGCCTCTGGAGCGCCGAGTTGAGGCGCACCTCTGAGAGGTCGAGGTCGTAGAGGTTGAAGCGGAGGTAGTTGGCCATGGCGGCGACGAGGCTGGACTTTCCGGTCCCAGGTGGGCCGTGGAGCAGGTACCCGCGCTTCCAAGCCTTGCCGATCCGGCGGTAGTACTCCTTGCGCTTGAGGAAACGGTCGAGGTCGTCGATGACGGCCCGCTTCAGTGCCGAGTCCATGGCAAGCGTGTCGAAGGTGGCCGGGTGGTGGTGGTTGATGCCGTGCCACGACCGGCCCTCGTTCATGAAGATCTTGAGCGCGCGATCCAGCCGCTGCAGCTGGTCCGCGGTGGACATGATGAAGGGCACGTACCGCTCGAGCGCCGTGTCGGTGTGCTCGGCGTCGAAGCTGAGCTCCAGGGTCTCGCGTGGGGTGGTCCGATGATGGCCCTTCCCCTTCTTGCCGTCGTCGCCGCCGGTCTCTATGGACGTCCACCTGAACTCGACCCCTTCGAAGGCGTCGGTGGTGGAGCCCCCGTCGTCCATGCACAGGAGCGTGCTCCAGCTGCTGCTACCGTCGGGCTCCTTGTGGCGGGAGCGCGCGAGGCAGAGGCGGCGCATGGCGCGCGGGTCGATCTTGGTGGCCAGGTAGGCGCGCGCCGCGTCGAAGAGGTGGTTCTCGCTGTAGCAGCCGGTGTCGAACTGGCGGCGGATGACGATGGTGTGCCGCTCCTTGTCGCCGGCGCCGAGGCGGGCGCGCACGAACGCGGCACCCCAGCGCACCGCGGCGCGCAGCTCCTCTGGGAGGAGCTCCCTGGCCATGCCGCGCGCCAGCATGGCGTACGCGGCCACGGATGCCGCCGTGGCCAGCGCCTTCTTGTACGTGTCCACCACCCTCCCGCCTCCTTCCAGCGACCCGGCCACGGTGGTGAGTGGCAATTGATCCATGGCTGCTGCTAACACCAGTGTGCTCGACGCTTCAGAAGCTGGACGCGGATTTTCACCTGGATATATAGAGGCTGTGCGAGCAATGCGTTGGAGATTGGCATTTGGTGACAAGAAGTAGTGCTCCAATGATCTATACGAAGTTGTACCCACCGTCGCGGCGCAATTTCGTGGAAGGACCCATAAAGCGTGCTAATCCCTAGTTAGCGGTTGACTAGAATCACAGGTCTCCTGGGTTTCCTACTCCAATCATTCTTCAACTAGTGAGCCTGCACGTGAGCTTGAGGACGAAGGAATCTCGGGGTGAATTCAGAGAGCTCGCAAAAGCGTGGTGCCCTGCCCATGTCATCAGTGTTAAACAACGTTATATGTGTTATGGTTAGAGATAGATAGAGTCAAGTTGTTAGGAGTTTGTTTCCTAAACAACTTGTGCTTCACGTTGTAATCCATCGGACCCAATTGAGGATCACGATGGCTCCTTCTTTCTCTCATCTCTTGTTGTAACCTCTCGATGTAATCTCTTGGGCCTTGCCCCTATATATTAACACGCAACCGATGGGAGGCCAACCATCGTTAAACCATAGCGTGAACTATCACATGGTATCAGAGCCACTTCTTCCCAAACACATCTAGCCAAATTTCATGTGCCTCGCTCCTCCCATCGCTGCCATGGTGAATCCTTTCTCCGGCATCAGCGTGAGCGAAAAACTGACAAGGAAGAACTACCTCCTATGGCAGTCCCTTGTGCTGCCTCCCATCCGTGGCGCCCGGAGGATGAATTTCCTCGACGAGAAGGCCGAGCCACCGCCAGAGTCCATCACCGTCGAGAAGGACGGCAAGACCACCAAGGAGGAAAACCCCGCGTACTATACGTGGGTAGAGGCGGACCAGCAGGTACTGTCTTTTATTTTGAGCACTCTGTCGCCTGATGTTGCTGTTGCTACTATTGGCATGGACACGGCGGCTGAAGTATGGGCAGCGATCAAAACCATGTTTGCTGCCCAATCGAAGACGCGGGTGTCAAACCTGCGCGTTGCCCTCGCCAGGACAAAGAAGGAGGGCAACATGACGACGACGCAATACTTCACCACGATGAAGGGCTTCGCCGATGAGCTCGCAGCTGCGGGTCGAACGATCGACGAGGATGAGCTCGTTGAGTATCTCCTCGCCGGTCTTGATGATACCTACAATCCCCTCTTCGCCGCCATCGGGATAAACGGTGCGGAGGATCTCACCGTGGGCGAGCTTTACGCCCAAGTCCGCGCCTACGACAACCGCCTCAACCTTCTCGGAGATGACTCCGGTGGAGGCTCCTCCGCCAACCTCGCCGCTCGTGGACGCGACAACAGCCGTGGTGGACGCGGCAACCGTGGTGGACGACGCGGTGGCGGCCGCGGAAACAGTCGTGGCCATGGCCGCGGCGGACGCGGCAACAACGGAGGACGCCGTGGCGGAGGACGCGGCGCCAAGAACCGCGACGACACCGTCTGCCAGATATGTGGCAAAGCTGGCCATGAGGCATGGCGCTGCTGGCATCGTTACTCCGATGACGAAGGCGAATAAGAGGAGGAGGAGAAGGGCGCTCACGCAGCGTCCTACGGCGTGGACACCAACTGGTGCTACGACACTGGTGCCACCGACCACATCACCGGTGAGCTCAACAAACTCACCATGAAGGAGAAGTATCAAGGCCGTGAGCAAGTCCACACGGCCAATGGTCAAGGTATGAACATTAGTCATGTTGGTCATACAATTGTCAATTCTCCCTCAAAAACTTTGCATCTTAAAAATATTCTGCATATTCCACAAGCCACCAAAAGTCTAATTTCCGTTCATAGATTTACCAAAGACAACAATGTCTATATTGAATTTCACCCTTGGTATTTTTATGTCAAGGATCTGGCCACGAGGAAGGTACTTCTCAAAGGTAGATGCATCAAAGGTCTCTACCCCAACGTTTCTTCAGCAAAATTCAAGAATAAGCGAGCTTTTAGTGTCATCAAGCCTTCAGCTTCGAAATGGCATAGCCGCCTAGGACATCCCTCGTCTCGTATTGTTCAACAAGTCATTAGTAAACATCAGCTTCCTTGCTCAAATAAGCCTAGTAACGAGTCTATTTGTGATTCTTGTCAGAAAGCTAAAAGTCATCAGTTGCCCTATGTAAGATCTACTAGTGTCTCCACTGCTCCCTTGCAACTTGTATTCAGTGATGTGTGGGGCCCTGCGCCATCCTCTGTAGGAAGAAAATCCTACTATGTAAGTTTCATTGATGACTATAGCAAGTTTGTTTGGATTTATCTTCTCAAAAAGAAGTCAGATGTCTATCAAATCTTTCATGATTTTCAAAACCTTGTTGAACGCCAATTTGATACAAAGATCCTTGCCATTCAATCCGATTGGGGTGGAGAATATGAGAAACTAAATTCCTTCTTCCAAAAAGTTGGCATAGAACATCATGTATCTTGCCCTCATGCACACCAACAAAATGGATCAGCTGAACGCAAACACCGACATATTGTAGAAGTTGGTCTCGCTCTCCTTGCCAATGCATCCATGCCTTTAAAATTTTGGGATGAAGCCTTCTTAACCGCCACCTATCTCATTGATGACCCACAAGTATAGGGGATCGCAACAGTCTTCGAGGGATGTATTACCCAATTTATTGATTCGACACAAGGGGAGACAAAGAATACTTGTAAGCCTTAACGGCGGAGTTGTCAATTCAGCTGCACTGGAAACAGACTTGCTCGCAAGAGTTTATCGTAGTGCAGTTTATGGCAGTGGAAATAGTGAAATAGCAGCAGCGGTGAAACAAAGACATCGTAGTGATTATAGTAAACCAGGATTAAAAATACGTAGGCACAGGGACGGATTTAACGGGCGTTGCATGGATGAGAGAAACTCATGTAACAATCAAAGCATGGGCATTTGCAGATAATAATAAAACGGTATCCAAGTACTAATCAATCAATAGGCATGTGTTCCATATTTAGTCGTACGTGCTCGCAATGAGAAACTTGCACAACATCTTGTCCTACCAGCCGGTGGCAGGGCCTCTAGGGAAACTCTCGGATATTAAGGTACTCCTTTTAATAGAGTACCGGAGCAAAGCATTAACACTCCGTGAACACATGTGATCCTCACATCACTACCATCCCCTCGGTTGTCCCGATGTCACTTCGGGGCCATTGGTTCCGGACAGCGACATGTGTATACAACTTGCAGGTAAGATCAATAAACAATGAATATCTTCGTGAAACAATAACATGTTCAGATCTGAGATCATGGCACTCGGGCCCTAGTGACAAGCATTAAGCATAACAAGTTGCAACAATATCATAAAAGTGACATCTACGGATACTAGGCACTATGCCCTAACAATCTTATGACTATTACATGACCAATCTCATCCAATCCCTACCATCCCCTTCAGCCTACAGGGGGAATTACTCACACATGGATGGGGAAACATTGTTGATGGAGAGGCGTTGGCGGTGATGGCGGTGAAGATCTCCTCCAATTCCCGTCCGCGGAGTGCCGGAACGGAGACCGGCTCCCGCGACGAGTTTCGCGATGTGGCGGCTCTCGGAGGGTTTCGGCGATGTCGACTTCTCTCTGTGCGTTTTTAGGTCGAACCCGATAAGTAGTCCAAAGGGGGCGTCGGAGGCCGGCCGAGGGGGCCACACCATAGGGCCGCGCGGGCCCCCTGGGCCGCGCCGCCTTATGGTGTGGGCCCTCGGGCCTCCACCTCCTTCGCCCTTCTGGCTCCGTCAATATTTTGGTAAAATAGGGCCATCGAAGAAATTCCGGGATTTTCCCGAAAGTTGGATTTCTGCACAAAACGAGACACGACATGCAAACAGCGTTAGTCCGTGTTAGTTGCATCCAAAATACACAAATTAGAGGCAAAACAATAGCAAAAGTGTTCGGGAAAGTAGATACGTTTTGGACGTATCACTCATCAACATACTTCCTTCAAAGGTCACTGCCAATGAAACTCCTATGGAACGCCTTTTTCACAAAACTCCAGATTATGCATCTCTCCGTGTTTTTGGTTGTGCTTGCTGGCCCAATCTTCGCCCATACAACAAACACAAACTTGCTTTTCGATCTAAACAGTGTGTTTTTCTTGGCTATAGTCACATGCATAAAGGTGTGAAATGTCTTGATGTCAAATCTGGCCGAGTCTATATATCTCGTGATGTTGTTTTTGATGAAACGGTGTTCCCCTTTGCTGCTCTTAATCCCAATGCAGGCTCATTGCTACGGCAAGAAATTCTACTCCTTCCAGAGTCACTTCAAAATCCATCGGTGTTATCTCATGAGGGGGAAAACAATTGTACTGATCTAACACCTAATGTCTCTGTAAATCCTGGTATTTCTAGTGCCTCTCAGGTACAGCAAGAAGCAGGAACAAATTTGGAGCAAAATGGTGTTGAAACGGATGCAAACGAAGCAGAAACATGTGCTACATCGCATGTGTACGCGCCAGGCACGGAAATTGATGAAGACTCGCCTGGGATCACGCGTCGTACCTCCGACACCAGCAGATCAGCATCAGGATCGCCACCGAATCCCGCGTCTCGATCCAGCACGGCTGCGCGGGCTGCCTCCTCGCATGGACGAGCGGGCGCCGAATCACCGCATGCCACGCGGAGCCGGTCGCTGTCGTCGGCCCACTCGCGGGACCCACAACCCGCGTCTCCCGCCACGGACACGGCGTCGTCACGCACGGAATCTTCCGCAGCGGGATCAGCGCCACACCAGGCCGTGCATGCCCCAGGATCTTCTGCGGCAAGGCGTCCTGCAGTGCAACCTGCAGCACCAGTTTACAGAACAAGATCAAGAACGGGTAACTCAAAACCAAAAACTTATACTGATGGTACAGTTCGATATGGCTTATCTTGTACTGTAGATGAACCTGAAAATCTCGAAAAAGCTTTAGCAAATTCAAATTGGAAAAATGCTATGGATGATGAGTATAGGGCCTTAATGGAAAATAAAACATGGCACCTAGTACCATATAAAAAGGGTAGCAACCTTATAGATTGTAAATGGGTCTATAGAATTAAAAGAAGGGCTGATGGAACTATTGATAGGTATAAGGCTAGGTTAGTAGCAAAAGGCTTTAAGCAAAGATATGGTATAGACTATGAAGACGCTTTTAGTCCTGTTGTAAAAGCTGCTACTATCAGACTTGTTTTAGCTATTTCAGTTTCAAAAGGATGGACCCTAAGACAGCTAGATGTGAAGAATGCGTTTCTTCATGGCGTTCTGGAAGAAGAAGTTTATATGAAGCAGCCACCTGGTTATGAGAATGCACGTGCACCCTCCTTTGTGTGCAAACTGGATAAGTCATTGTATGGACTTAAACAAGCTCCAAGAGCATGGTTTTCCATGCTAAGCTCAAAGCTTCAAGAGCTCGGTTTTCTGGCATCCAAGGCAGATACATCACTATTTATATATCACAGGTCAGGTATCACCATTTATGTGCTAGTGTATGTTGATGATATCATAGTCACTAGCTCCTCCAGCAAAGCCATTACAGCACTTCTTCATGATCTTAATTCCTCTTTTGCATTAAAAGATCTTGGTGACTTGCATTACTTCTTGGGAATTGAAGTTAAACAGTCTAGTCATGGTATTGTTCTAACTCAAGAGAAGTATGCTTTAGACCTGCTTGACCGGGTTGGGATGAAAAAGTGTAAAACATTTCCCACACCATTGTCAGCCTCAGAAAAACTCTCAGTTACAGAAGGAGAACTTCTAGGACCTGAAGATAGTACAAGATACAGAAGCATTGTTGGAGCATTACAGTATCTAACTCTTACACGGCCAGATATTGCCTTTTCTGTTAATAAGGTATGTCAGTTTCTTCATGCTCCTACTACTGTACACTGGACAGCTGTGAAAAGGATTTTGAGGTATGTCAGTGGTACAGCAAGCATTGGATTAACCTTTCGGAGGTCACCCTCTACTCTTATAAGTGCCTTCTCAGATGCTGATTGGGCAGGCTGTGTAGATGACAGAAGATCCACAGGAGGTTTTGCAGTATTCTTTGGACCCAATTTAATTTCTTGGAGTGCTAGGAAACAAGCAACAGTGTCCAGGTCAAGCACAGAGGCTGAATATAAATCTCTAGCTAATGCTACAGCTGAAGTCATTTGGATGGAGTCTCTTTTAGGAGAACTTGGTGTCAAAAGGAGACAAATTTCTTGCTTGTGGTGTGATAATATGGGAGCAACATATCTTTCAGCTAATCCTATTTTTCATGCCAGAACAAAGCACATAGAAATAGACTTCCATTTTGTAAGAGAAAGAGTAGCAAATAAGCAATTAGAGATCAGGTTTATTTCCTCTAAAGACCAAGTGGCAGATGGCTTTACAAAGGCGTTACCAGCTCGAGAGTTTGAAGCATTCAAGAACAATCTCAACCTCAAGAAGGCTGTGATTGAGGAGGGGTGTTAAACAACGTTATATGTGTTATGGTTAGAGATAGATAGAGTCAAGTTGTTAGGAGTTTGTTTCCTAAACAACTTGTGCTTCACGTTGTAATCCATCGGACCCAATTGAGGATCACGATGGCTCCTTCTTTCTCTCATCTCTTGTTGTAACCTCTCGATGTAATCTCTTGGGCCTTGCCCCTATATATTAACACGCAACCGATGGGAGGCCAACCATCGTTAAACCATAGCGTGAACTATCACAATCAGTTCGGTCATGTCCGACGCAGCGTGTGACGTCTTTCGGCCTCGTACGATCGTATCATAGTGTCCTTGAAATATTCTAGTCTAGTGTCTAGTGCGTCGCCTAAGGGCATCTCCAACCGAGCAACCCAAACGGACGCACTGGACCGTCCGTTTTGGGCCGTTTGCGTGGCCGCGCGGACAGCAGCCTGCGTCCGCGTGTCCGTTTGGATCGCACGCGGTGCCCAACGCGGCGATCCAAAGAGATGCCATGTGGTTCGTCTTCGTTGCGCACTTGCGCGGCGCTGCGCCATGGTAGGCCTCGACGGGACAGCCATGGTGGGCGGTGGAATGCGAGGGAAAGTTCCCGCGCGCGAAAACGCCATTGGCGCGCGCTCGCGCCCAAGTTTCCCGCCAGGCCGCAGGCTATAAAAGACGGCGGCGGTCTCACACAGACCGCATCACCGTCCTCTCCCCCTCCACCTTCTCCGGTGCCATGCCGCGCACCCTGCAGGTCACGTGGGCCAAGCTCTCCCTCGCCGCCCGGGCCAAGTTCCCGCGGACGGAGGAGGAGGAGCGCGCGAACTCGCGGTGGGTCGCCGACGACGAGGCGCTCCGGATCGCTGCGGAGGCGGCGGCGAGAAGGCAGGGGATGCGGAGATGGTGGAGGCGGTCGCGGACGGCTGGCACGAGACTGCGAACGGCTGGTACGAGGCCGCGGAGGAGGGGGCGGCCGCCGCGGAGGAGCCCGTCGACGAGGAGGACCTCGCGCTGGCGAACATCAACACCGCCATCGAGGAGCGTCTCGCCGACCTCACGCGCGTGACGAAGGAGCACGAGGCCACCTGCCGGGCCGGCCGCCGCCGATTAGGCGACCTCCTCGGCCAGAAGAACGAGCTGCTCGCTATGCGAGCTGCCCGTCACCTCATGCCTGCCCTCGCTCGAGCGGCGCGCCGGGAGGCTGCTGCGTCGGCGGAGCGCGGCCGGCAAGAGCGCATGCGCCGCGGCAGGAGAACCACGAGGCCAGGCCGCCGGCCGCGTCCGCCTGAGGCGCGCACCGCTGTGGAACGCGCCGCCCTGCAGGAGCTGGAGCTATGCGGGAAGCGGATGGTGCCGCCGCAGGAGGCGGAGCGCGAGCGCGCCCGAGACACGCTGACGGAAAGGAGGAGGATGAAGGCCTCCGCCGCCGCCGCGCCACCCAGCTCGTAAGATGGAGTGGAATCGTCACGCGTACAGGCCGCCGCGTCGAGTGAAATCCACGGCCGACGGCGAGCGGCGAGTCGCGGCGCCGCCGGCCCCGTACATATTAGGATAGAAGTACTAGTTAAAAAAATTGTAATGGGTACTTTTTAATGAAAAAAAAAGTTCATGCTTGTGACACGCGGACAAGGGGCGGACGCGAGCGACCAGCCTTTCGCGTCCGCGGCCACGCAAACCCGGCCAGATTTGGACCGGGTTTGCGTCGTTCCAGACACGCGGCCATCCTTTACGGATGGGTCCGCGCGCTGGCGGGTTTTGTCCGGCTGGACCCATCCGGACGCGGAGCGGGATCGGTCGCGTTGGAGATGCCCTAAGGGCAGGGCATCTCCAACCGGCGACAAACGGACTGCTGGGCCGTCCGTTTTGGGCCGTTTGAGTGGCGCGTGGACACGCGGACGGCCCCGCGTCCGCGTGTCCGTTTGGGTCGCCCAACGCGGCGACCCAAAGAGACGCCACGTGGTTCGTCTTTCTTGCGCGGCGCTGCGCCATGGCAGGCCTCGACGGGACAGCCATGGTGGGCGGTGGAACGCGCGGAAAGTTCCCGCGCGCACCAACGCGCGCGAAAAGGCCATTGGCGCGCGCTCGCGCCCAAGTTTCCCGCCAAGCCGCCGGCTATAAAAGACGGCGGCGGTCTCACACAGACCGCATCACACCCGCTCCGCCGTCCTCTCCCCCTCCACCTTCTCCGGCGTCATGCCGCACACCCTGCAAGCCACGTGGGCCAAGCTCTCCCTCGCCGCCCGGGCCAGGTTCCCGCGGACGGAGGAGGAGGAGCGCGCGGACTCGCGGTGGGTCGCCGACGACGAGGCGCTCCGCGTCACTGCCGAGGCGGCGGCGAAGAAGGCAAGGGACGCGGAGATGGTGGAGGCGACCGCGGACGACTGGCACGAGGCCGCGGAGGAGGGGGCGGCGGCCGCGGAGGAGCCCGTCGACGAGGAGGACCTCGCGCTGGCGAACATCAACTCCGCCATCGAGGAGCGGCACCGCACGCGCGTGACGAAGGAGCACAAGGCCACCTGCCGCCGCCGGCGACGACCCCTCGCTGGAACGAGCGCGCTATGCGAGCAGCCCGTCACCTCATCCAGATGCCCTCCCCGCCGGCGCGCTCGGGAGGCTGTCGTCGGCGGCGCACCGCCGGCCGAGCCAGGCCCCGGCCCAGCCGCCGCGCCGCGTCCGCTGGAGGCGCGCACCGGTGGAACACGCCGCCCGCAGGGAGCTATGCGGGCGAATGGTGTGCGAGCCGCGGCGGGCGCGAGGGCGCGGGCCGAAAGGAGGAGGATGAAGGCCTCCGCCGCCGCCACGCCACCCAGCTCGCAAGCTGGAGTGGAATCCTCACGCGTATAGGCCGCCCGCGTCGAGTGAAATCCACGGCCCCGACGGCGAGCCGGCGAGGAGTCGCCGGCGAGGCCGCCGGCCCCGTACGTATTAGGATAGAAGTAGTATCTAATTTTTTTTGTAATGTGTACTTTTTAATGAAAAAATGTTTATGTCTATGACACACGGGCCAGGGGCGGACGCGAGCGGCCAGCCACCCGGCGCCCGCGGCCACGCAAACCCGACCCAGATTTAGGCCGGGTTTGCGTCGTTCCGGACGCCACGGCCATCCGTTTAGGGATGGGTCCGTGGGGCCGGGTTTTTGTCCGGCTCGACCCATCCGGACGCGCGGGCGCGGGATGGGTCGTCGCGTTGGAGATGATGGGGTTCGTTGCATAGAAAACAAAATTTTCCTAAGCGAATAAAACCAGAGATCTAATCTATGGAACACCCAAGATCCAATCTACTAGATCTAAGCAACGAGATGGAGATGAGACTAACCCTCGAAGATTCCAAAACCTACGAGATTAATCTCGTTGTTGGTGTAGACGATCGTCCCGGTGCTGCAATCCGGCAGCACTTCCGTACTCGGTCGCGCGTACGGTGTCGATGAAGCTCCTTCCTCTCCCGTTCCAGCGGGCAGCGGAGGTGTGGTAGATCTCCTCCAACGTCCAGCAGCACGACGACGTGGAGAAATAAAGCAAGACAAAAACAAAGTAAAGAGATTGAGAAGTGGAGACTCCCCTTGCAGCGTGTCTTGATCTCCCCGGCAACGGCGCCAGAAATTTACTTGCTGGCGTGTAGTTGACGTGGGAGTTAGAAATCTTTATGGTGTAGCTTTTCTTCAGTTCCCCGGCAACGGCGCCAGAAATTTAGCTTGATACGCGTGGATGCACACGTCCGTTGGGAACCCCAAGTGGAAGGTATGATGCGTATAGAAGCAAGTTTCCCTCGGTATGAAACCAAGGTTTAATCGAACCAGTAGGAGCCAAGAAGCACGTTGAAGGTTGATGGTCGCGAAATGTGATGCGGCGCAACACCAGGGATTCCGGCGCCAACTGAACCTGCACAACATAACCCAAGTACTTTGTCCCAACGAAAGTGAGGTTGTCAATCTCACCACTTGCTGTAACAAAGGATTAAACGTATCGAGTGGAAGATGTTTGCAAAGAAAACAAAAACAAGTAGATTGTATGCTATGTAAAGAATAGGACCGGGGTCCACAGTTCACTAGAGGTGTCTCTCCCATAAGATAAAAGCATGTTGGGTGAACAAATTACAGTCGGGCAATTGACAAATAGAGAAAGGCATAACAATGCATATACATGACATGATAAATATAGTGAGATTTAATTGGGCATTACGACAAAGAACATAGACCGCCATCCAACTGCATCTATGCCTAAAAAGTCCACCTTCAGGTTATCGTCCGAACCCCCTCCAGTATTAAGTTGCAAAGCAACAGACAATTGCATTAAGTATGGTGCGTAATGTAATCAACAACTACATCCTTAGACATAGCATCAATGTTTTATCCCTAGTGGCAACAGCACATCCACAACCTTAGAACTTTCTGTCACTGTCCCAGATTCAATGGAGGCATGAACCCACTATCGAGCATAAATACTCCCTCTTGGAGTTAAGAGTAAAAACTTGGCCAGAGCCTCTACTAATAACGGAGAGCATGCAAGATCATAAACAACACATGAACAATAGATTGATAATCACCATAATCATAGTACTCTCTATCCATCGGATCCCGACAAACACAACATATAGTATTACAGATAGATGATCTTGATCATGTTAGGCAGCTCACAAGATCTAACAATGAAGCACAACAAGGAGAAGACGACCATTTAGCTACTGCTATGGACCCATGGTCCAGGGGTGAACTACTCACTCATCACTCCAGGACGACCATGGCGGTGTAGAGTCCTCCGGGAGATGAATCCCCTCCGGCAGGGTGCCGGCGATCTCCAGAATCCCCGAGATGGGATTCGCGGCGGCGGCGTCTCAAGGTTTTCCGTATCGTGGCTCTCGCGGGGGTTTCGCGACGGAAGCTTTAAGCAGGCGAAGGGTCAACGCGGGGGCCACGAGGGGCCAGGGGCTAGGTCGGCGCGGCCGGGGCTCGGCGCGCCCCACCCCGGCTGCCTCGTGGCCCCACCGTTAGGTCTTCGGTCTTCTGGAAGCTTCGTGCAAAAATAGGACCCTGGGCGAAAGTTTCGTCCAATTCCGAGAATATTTCTTTACTAGGATTTCTGAAACCAAAAACAGAAAACAGCAACCGGCTCTTCGGCATCTTGTTAATAGGTTAGTTCAGAAAATGCATAAATATGACATATAATGTGCATAAAACATGTAGGTATCATCAATAAAGTAGCATGGAACATAAGAAATTATCGTTGGAGACGTATCAGCATCCCAAGCTTCTGCTCGTCCCGAGCAGGTAAAACGATAACAAAGATAATTTCTGAAGTGACATGCCATCATAATCTTGATCATACTATTTGTAAACATATGTAATGAATGCAGCGATCAAAGCAAAGGTAATGACATGAGTAAACAACTGAATCATAAAGCAAAGACTTTTCATGAATAGTACTTCAAGACAAGCATCAATAAGTCTTGCATAAGAGTTAACTCATAAAGCAATAAATCAAAGTAAAGGTGTTGAAGCAACACATAAGAAGATTAAGTTTCAGCGGTTGCCTTCAACTTGTAACATGTATATCTCATGGATATTGTCAACATAAAGTAATATAACAAGTGCAATATGCAAGTATGTAGGAATCAATGCACAGTTCACACAAGTGTTTGCTTCTTAAGGTGGAAGGAGATAGGTAAACTGACTCAACAATAAAAGTAAAAGAATGGTCCTTCAATGAGGAAAGCATCGATTGCTGTATTTGTGCTAGAGCTTTTATTTTGAAAACATGAAACAATTTTGTCAACGGTAGTAATAAAGCATATGAGTTATGAAAATTATATCTTACAAGTTGCAAGCCTCACGCATAGTATACTAATAGTGCCCGCACCTCGTCCTACTTAACTTGGACTACCGGGTCTTCGCATGCCATGTTTCAACCAAGTGTCACAAAGGGGTACCTCCATGCCGCAAAGGTCCAAGGAGAATGCTCGCATTTCGGATTTCTCGCTTTTGATTATTCTCAACTTAGACATCCATACGGGACAACATGGACAACAGATAATGGACTCCTCTTAAATGCATAAGCATGTAGCAAAGTTATTATTCTCATATGAGATTGAGGATATATGTCCAAAACTGAAACTTCCACCATGATTCATGGCTTTAGTTAGCGGCCCAATGTTCTTCTCTAACAATTTTGCATGCTCCAACCACTAAAATGATAGACCTTCAGACAAGACGGACATGCATAGCAACTCACATGATATTCAACAATGGTTGATGGCGTTCCCCAGAAGCATGGTTATCGCACAACAGGCAATTTAATAAAATATAAAGTGCATAAGTACATATTCAATACTACGATAGTTTTTAAGGCTATTTTGTCCCATGAGCTATATATTGCAAAGGTGAATGATGGAATTTTAAAGGTAGCACTCAAGCAATTTACTTTGGAATGGCGGAGAAATACCATGTAGTAGGTAGGTATGGTGGACACAAATGGCATAGTAGTTGGCTCAAGGATTTTGGATGCATGAGAAGTATTCCCTCTCGATACAAGGTTTAGGCTAGCAAGGTTATTTGAAGCAAACTCAAGGATGAACAAGTGCAGCAAAACTCACATAAAAGACATATTGTAAACATTATAAGACTCTACACTGTCTTCCTTGTTGTTCAAAACTCAATACTAGATATTATCTAGACCTTAGAGAAACCAAATATGCAAATCAGATTTTAGCAAGCTCTATGTATTTCTTCATTAATGGGTGCAAAGCATATGATGCAAGAGCTTAAACATGAGCACAACAATTGCCAAGTATCACATTATCCAAGACATTTTTAGAATTACTACATGTAGCATTTTCCAATTCCAACCATATAACAATTTAACGAAGAAGAAACTTCGCCATGAACATTATGAGTAAAGCCTAAGGACACATGTGTCCATATGCAACAGCGGAGCGTGTCTCTCTCCCACAAAGTGAATGCTAGGATCCATCTTATTCAAACAAAAACAAAAACGAAAACAAACCGACGCTCCAAGCAAAGAATACAAGATGTGATTGAATAAAAATATAGTTTCGGGGGAGGAACCTGATGATTTTGTCGATGAAGAAGGGGATGCCTTGGGCATCCCCAAGCTTAGACGCTTGAGTCTTCTTAAAATATGCAGGGTGAACCACGGGGCATCCCCAAGCTTAGAGCTTTCACTCCTCTTGATCATAGTATATCATTCTCCTCTCTTGACCCTTGAAAACTTCCTTCACACCAAGCTTCAAGCAAACTCATTAGAGGGTTAGTGCACAATTAATAATTCACACATTCAGAGGTGACACAATCATTATTTTCACTTCTGGACATTGCATAATGCTACTGGACATTAGTGGATCAAAGAAATAAATCCAACATAGCAAAAGAGGCAATGCGAAATAAAAGGCAGAATCTGTCAAAAACAGAACAGTCCGTAAAGACGAATTTAGAAATGGCACCAGACTTGCTCAAATGGAAAAACTCAAAACTAATGAAAGTTGCGTACATATCTGAGGATCACGCTCGTAAATTGGCAGATTTTTTCGAATTTTCTACAGAGAATTGTGCCCAGATTCGTGACAGACAGCAATGCTGTTTCTGCGCAGCGATCCCAAATATAACATCAACTTTGACATAGAAACTTTACTTGGCACAAAAACATGATAAGGAGAGGTTACTACAGTAGTAAACAACTTCCAAGACTCAACAAAACAAAAAAAAATTGCTGTAGGTAAAAACATGGGTTGTCTCCCACAAGCGCTTTTCTTTAACGCCTTTCAGCTAGGCGCAGAAAGTGCAAATCAAGTAACATCGAGAGTAGAAGCATCAACATCATAGCTTGTTCTAATAATAGAATCAAAAGGCAACTTCATTCTCTTTCTAGGGAAGTGTTCCATACCTTTCTTGAGAGGAAATTGATATTTAATATTACCTTCCCTCATATCAATAACAGCACCAACGGTTCGAAGAAAAGGTCTTCCCAACACAATAGGACAAGATGCATTGCATTCGATATCCAAAACAACAAAATCAACGGGGACAAGGTTATTGTTAACCGTAATGTGCACATTATCAATCCTCCCCAAAGGTTTCTTTTTAACATTATCGGCAAGATTAACATCCAAATAACAATTCTTCAATGGTGGCAAGTCAAGCATATCATAAATCTTTTTAGGCATAACAGAAATACTTGCACCAAGATCACATAAAGCATTACATTCAAAGTCATTGAATTTCATTTTAATGATGGGCTCCCAACCATCTTCTAACTTTCTAGGAATAGAAGTTTCAAGTTTTAGTTTCTCTTCTCTAGCTTTTATGAGAGCATTTGTAATATGTTTTGTAAAGGCTAAATTTATAGCACTAGCATTGGGACTTTTAGCAAGTTTTTGTAAGAACTTTATAACTTCAGAGATGTGGCAATCATCAAAATCTAAATCATTATGAGCTACAGCAATGGGATCATTGTTCCCAAGGTTGGAAAAAATTTCAGCAGTTTTATCACAAGCAGTTTCAGCAGTTTTAGCAATTTCAGGCAGTTTTGTTCGCTTTGCACTAGGAGTAGAAACATTGCCAACACCAATTATTTTACCATTGATAGTAGGAGGTGCAGCAACATGTAATGAATTAGCATTACTAGTGGTGGTAATAGTCCAAACTTTAACTACATTATTCTCTTTAGCTAGTTTTTCATTTTCTTCTCTATCCCACCTAGCACGCAGTTCAGCCATTAATCTTATATTCTCATTAATTCTAACTTGGATGGCATTTGCTGTAGTAGTAATCTTATTATCAATATCATTATTAGGCATAACTTTCAACTTTAAAAGATTTACATCAGAGGCAAGTCTATCAACTCTAGAAGCAATAGTATCAATTTTATCAAGCTTTTCCTCAACAGATTTGTTAAAAGCAGTTTGTGTACTAATAAATTCTTTAAGCATGGCTTCAAGACCAGAGGGTACATTCCTATTATTGTTGTAAGAATTCCCATAAGAATTACCATAACCATTACCATTAGCAGAAGGATATGGCCTATAGTTATTACCAGAGTTGTTCCTATAAGCATTGTTGTTGAAATTATTATTTTTAATGAAATTCACATCAACATTTTCTTCTTGAGCAACCAATGAAGCTAAAGGAACATTATTTGGATCTACATTAGATCTACCATTCACAAGCATAGACATAATCACATCAATCTTATCACTCAAGGAAGAGGTTTCTCAACAGAATTTACCTTCTTACCTTGTGGAGCTCTTTCCGTGTGCCATTCAGAGTAATTTATCATCATATCATCAAGAAGTTTTGTAGCCGCCCCCAATGTGATGGACATAAAGGTACCTCCAGCAGCTGAATCCAATAAATTCCGCGAAGAAAAATTTAGTCCTGCATAGAAGGTTTGGATGATCATCCAAGTAGTCAGTCCATGGGTTGGGCAATTCTTTACCAAAGTTTTCATTCTCTCCCAAGCTTGAGCAACATGTTCAGTATCTAATTGTTTAAAATTCATTATGCTACTTCTCAAAGATATAATTTTAGCGGGAGGATAATATCTACCAATAAAAGCATCCTTGCATTTAGTCCATGAATCAATACTATTCTTAGGCAAAGATAGCAACCAATCTTTAGCTCTTCCTCTTAATGAGAAAGGAAACACTTTCAATTTAATAATATCACCATCTACATCTTTATACTTTTGCATTTCACAAAGTTCAACAAAATTATTGAGATGGGCAGCAGCATCATCAGAACTAGCACCAGAAAATTGTTCTCTCATAACCAAATTCAGTAAAGCAGGTTTAATTTCAAAGAATTTCTGCTGTAGTAGCAGGTGGAGCAATAGGTGTGCATAGGAAATCATTATTATTTGCATTTGTGAAGTCACACAATTTAGTATTTTCATGGTTGGCCATTTTAGCAACGGTAAATAAAACAAACTAGATAAAGTAAATGCAAGTAACTAATTTTTTTGTGTTTTTGATATAGAGAGCAAGACAGTAAATAAAGTAAAACTAGCAACTAATTTTTTTGTGTTTTGATTTAGTGCAGCAAACAAAGTAGTAAATAAAATAAAGCAAGACAAAAACAAAGTAAAGAGATTGAGAAGTGGAGACTCCCCTTGCAGCGTGTCTTGATCTCCCGGCAACGGCGCCAGAAATTTACTTGCTGGCGTGTAGTTGACGTGGGAGTTAGAAATTTATGGTGTAGCTTTTTCCCGGCAACGGCGCCATAAATTTAGCTTGATACGCGTGGATGCACACGTCCGTTGGGAACCCCAAGTGGAAGGTATGATGCGTATAGCAAGTTTCCCTCAGTATGAAACCAAGGTTTAATCGAACCAGTAGGAGCCAAGAAGCACGTTGAAGGTTGATGGTCGCGAAATGTGATGCGGCGCAACACCAGGGATTCCGGCGCCAACTAGGAACCTGCACAACACAACCCAAGTACTTTGTCCCAACGAAACAGTGAGGTTGTCAATCTCACCGGCTTGTGTAACAAAGGATTAAACGTATCGAGTGGAAGATGTTTGCAAAGAAAACAGTAAAACAAGTAGATTGTATGCTATGTAAAGAATAGGACCGGGGTCCACAGTTCACTAGAGGTGTCTCTCCCATAAGATAAAAGCATGTTGGGTGAACAAATTACAGTCGGGCAATTGACAAATAGAGAAAGGCATAACAATGCATATACATGACATGATAAATATAGTGAGATTTAATTGGGCATTACGACAAAGAACATAGACCGCCATCCAACTGCATCTATGCCTAAAAAGTCCACCTTCAGGTTATCGTCCGAACCCCCTCCAGTATTAAGTTGCAAAGCAACAGACAATTGCATTAAGTATGGTGCGTAATGTAATCAACAACTACATCCTTAGACATAGCATCAATGTTTTATCCCTAGTGGCAACAAGACATCCACAACCTTAGAACTTTCTGTCACTGTCCCAGATTCAATGGAGGCATGAACCCACTATCGAGCATAAATACTCCCTCTTGGAGTTAAGAGTAAAAACTTGGCCAGAGCCTCTACTAATAACGGAGAGCATGCAAGATCATAAACAACACATGAACAATAGATTGATAATCACCATAATCATAGTACTCTCTATCCATCGGATCCCGACAAACACAACATATAGTATTACAGATAGATGATCTTGATCATGTTAGGCAGCTCACAAGATCTAACAATGAAGCACAACAAGGAGAAGACGACCATCTAGCTACTGCTATGGACCCATGGTCCAGGGGTGAACTACTCACTCATCACTCCGGAGGCGACCATGGCGGTGTAGAGTCCTCCCGGGAGATGAATCCCCTCCCAGGGTGCCGAGGCGATCTCCGAATCCCCCGAGATGGGATTCGCGGCGACGTCTGTAAGGTATCGTGGCTCTGTTGGGGTTTCGCGACGGAAGCTTTAAGTAGGCGAAGGGTCAACGCGGGGGGCCACACGAGGGGCCCAGGGGCTAGGTCGGCGCGGCCAGGGCCTGGGCCGCGCCGGCCACCCCCCTGGCTGCCTCGTGGCCCCACTTCGTTAGGTCTTCGGTCTTCTGGAAGCTTCGTGCAAAAATAGGACCCTGGGCGAAAGTTTCGTCCAAGAATATTTCTTTACTAGGATTTCTGAAACCAAAAACAGCAGAAAACAGCAATGGCTCTTCGGCATCTTGTTAATAGGTTAGTTCCAGAAAATGCATAAATATGACATATAATGTGCATAAAACATGTAGGTATCATCAATAAAGTAGCATGGAACATAAGAAATTATCGATACGTTGGAGACGTATCAGTATCGTATGTAAATGGTTCGTTCGATCACTAAGTCATCGTTGAATATGTGGGAGCCATTATGGATCTCCAGATCCCGCTATTGGTTATTGGTCGGAGAGAAGTCTCAACCATGTCCGCATAGTTCGCGAACCGTAGGGTGACACACTTAAGGTTTGATGTCGTTTTAAGTAGATATGGAATATGGAATGGAGCTCGAATGTTGTTCGGAGTCTCGGATGGGATCCGAGACATCACGAGGAGGTTCGGAATGGTCCGAAGAATAAGATTCATATATGGGAAGTCATTTTCCGGGGTTCGGAAAAAGTCCGGTGTTTTGACCGGAGCTTCTAGAAGGTTCTGGAAGGACCGGAATAGTCCGGAATATTATGGAAGGTTCCGGAAGTGTCCGGGACGACCCGGGATGTCTAAGGAAGTCCGGAGGGTTCCATAATAGGTGCAACCACGTTGCCTTAAGGGAAAAAGTCTTTCCTTAATGCAATTTCGGAATTGGCAAAAGAGTCCGAGTAGGACTAGGTTTTTGGAACCGGAAACCTATCGGAACTCAGTCAAACTTGGGGGCAGGTTTTTGGACGACCCAAGGGGCTTGGCCACCTATTTAAAGAGGCCAAGGGGCACCCCAAGGGCACCACAAGTCGCAGCCCTAGCTCCCCAAGTCGCAGCACCACCCTGCGCCCAAACCCTAGCTATTCCCTCCTCCTTCTTCTCCCGCAGCGCTTGCGGCGAAGCCCTGCCGGAGATCTCCACCACCACCGTCACCACGCCGTCGTGCTGCCGGGATTCCGAGGAGGATCTACTACTTCCGCTGCCCGCTGGAACGGGGAGAAGGACGTCGTCTTCATCAACACCGAACGTGTGACCGAGTACGGAGGTGCTGCCCGATTGTGGCACCGTCAAGATCAAGATCTTCTACGCGCTTTTGCAAGCGGCAAGTGATCGTCTACATCCACCCCAAGATCTAATCTCGTTAAGCTTTGCGAATCTTCGAGGGTTAGTCTCATCATCTCCTCGTTGCTACCGTCTACTAGATTAGATCTTGGCTTGGTTTTCGTTCTTGCGGTAGGAAATTTTTTGTTTTCTATGCTACGAATCCCATCAGTGGTATCAGAGCCGTGTCTATGCATAGATTGGTTGCACGAGTAGAACACAATTGTTTTGTGGGCGTTGATGCTTTTGTTGTCTTTAGTTCGTGTACTTTGCATCTTGCGGCATAGTGGGATGAAGCGGCTCGGGCTAACTTTACATGACCGCGTTCATGAGACTTGCCCCACGTTCGACATGCAACTTGTATTGCATAAGTGGCTTTGCGGGTGTCTGTCTCTCCCACTATAGTGAAGATCCAATTTACTCTTTCTATTGACAACATTAGTATCACCGTTGTGGTTCATGTTCGTAGGTAGATTGGATCTTATGCGAAAACCCTAAACCACGTAAAATATGCAAACCAATTAGAGGCGTCTAACTTGTTTTTGCAGGGTTTGGTGATGTGATATGGCCATAATGTGATGATGTATATGTATGAGATGATCATTATTGTATTGTGGCAACCGGCAGGAGCCTTATGGTTGTCTTTAAATTTCATGTTGAGTAGTATTTCAAAGTAGTTGTAATAGTTGCTACATGGAGGACAATCATGAAGACGGCGCCATTGACCTTGGTGCTACGCCGACGATGATGGAGATCATGCTCTTTGATGATGGAGGATCATGTCCGTGCTTTGGAGATGAAGATCAAAGGCGCAAAGACAAAAGGGCCATATCATATCACATATGAATTGCATGTGATGTTAATCCTTTTTATGCATCTTATATTGCTTAGATCGCGACGGTAGCATTATAAGATGATCCCTCTCACTAAATATCAAGATAATAAAGTGTTCATCCTTAGTATGCACCGTTGCTAAGACTTGTCGTTTCGAAGCATCTCGTGATGATCGGGTGTGATAGATTCTACATGTGCATACAACGGGTACAAGCCAGTTTTGTACACGCGGGTACTAAGGTTGCCTTGACGAGCCTAGCATGTACAGACATGGTCTCGGAACACGGGATACCGAAAGGTAGAGCATGAGTCATATGATTGATATGATGAACACTTGGGGTGTTCGCCATTGAAATTACATCTTGTTCGTGATGATCGGGCTTGGTGTGGTGGATTTGGTTCGTGTGATCACTAAGACAATGTGAGGGATATTGTTTTGAGTGGGAGTTCACCTAGTTTTTAATTTTGTTAAATTAAAATTTGAACTCAATTTGTCATAAACCTAGTCTAAACTATTGCAAATAATTGTTGTAGATCATGGCGTCCCCATCAATCAATTTTAACCAGTTCCTAGAGAAAGAAAAGCTTAAAAGCAATGGTAGCAACTTCACCGACTGGTTCCGTCATGTGAGGATCTTCCTCAATGGCGGAAATCTGCAATATGTGCTTGATGCACCGCTAGGTCCTACACCACCTCCTGTAGTATCCGAGGAAGAAAAAATGTTTTCGAAGCTCGGGCTAAAGTGTACTCTCAAGTTCAGTGTGCCATCCTATGCAGCCTAGAGGCAGAGCTCCAAAAGCGTTTTGAGCACCACGACCCTTGTGATATGATGCGTGAGCTCAAAGTTATCTTTGAAACTCATGCGGCCGTGGAAAGCTATGAGGCCTCGAAGCAGTTCTTTGGCTGCATGATGGAAGAGGGCAGCTCCGTTAGTGAGCACATGTTCGCTATGTCCGGACATGCGAGGAAGCTCAGTGACTTGGGGATTGTGATCCCTAACCAGCTGGGTATTCATCGTGTTCTCCAATCACTGCCACCAAGTTACAAGAACTTCGTGATGAACTACAATATGCAGAACATGAACAAGGAGTTACCTGAACTCTTCTCCATGCTGAAATCTGCTGAGGTTGAGATACAGAAAGAGCACCAAGTGTTGATGGTCAATAAGACCACCAAGTTCAAGAAACAGGGCAAACCTAAGAAGGACCTCAAGAAGGGTGGCAAGAAAGCTGCCGCTCATCCTGAGAAGCCTAAGGGTGGCCCTAAACCTGATACTGACTGCTATTACTGCAATGGGAAGGGGCACTGGAAGCGGAATTGCTCCAAGTATCTGGCTGATCTGAAGAGCGGCCTTGTCAAGAAGAAGAAAGGTATATTTGATATACATGTTATAGATGTTTATCTCACTGGTTCTCGTACTAGTGCCTGGGTATTTGATACTGGTTCGGTTGCTCACATTTGTAACTCGAAACAGGAACTACGGAATAAACGAAGCCTAGCGAGGGATGAAGTGACGATGCGCGTTGGAAATGGATCCAAGGTCGATGTGATCGCTGTCGGCACGCTCCCTCTACATCTACCATCGGGATTAGTTTTAGACCTTAATAATTGTTATTTGGTGCCTGCGTTGAGCATGAACATTATATCTGGATCGTGTTTAATGCAAGACGGTTATTCATTCAAGTCTGAGAATAATGGTTGTTCTATTTTTATGAATAATATCTTTTATGGTCATGCACCTGAGAAGAATGGTTTATTTCTATTAAATCTCGATAGTAGCGATACACATGTTCATAACATTGATGCTAAACGAATTAAATTGAATGATAATTCTACTTATATGTGGCACTGTCGTCTTGGTCATATTGGAGTGAAACGCATGAAGAAACTCCATGCAGATGGACTACTTGAGTCACTTGACTTTCAGTCACTTGACAGATGCGAAGCATGTCTAATGGGAAAAATGACTAAGACTCCATTTTCTGGTATTATGGAGCGAGCTACAGACTTATTGGAAATCATACATACCGATGTGTGCGGACCAATGAGTGTAGCCTCGCGTGGTGGTTATCGTTATGTTCTAACCTTCACAGATGATCTGAGTAGATATGGGTATATCTATTTCATGAAACATAAATCCGAGACTTTCCAGAAGTTCAAGGAATTCCAAAGTGAAGTAGAAAATCAACGTAACAAGAAGATCAAGTTTCTGCGTTCTGATCGCGGAGGCGAATATCTGAGTTATGAGTTTGGCATGCATTTAAAGAAATGCGGAATACTTTCACAGTTGACACCGCCGGGAACACCACAACGCAATGGTGTGTCCGAACGTCGTAATCGAACTCTCTTAGATATGGTTCGTTCTATGATGTCTCTTACTGATTTGCCGTTATCATTTTGGGGTTATGCATTAGAGACAGCAGCATTCACTTTAAATAGGGCACCATCGAAATCCGTTGCAACGACACCGTATGAATTATGGTTTAATAAGAAACCTAAGCTGTCGTTCCTTAAAGTTTGGGGTTGCGAAGCCTATGTAAAAAAGTTACAACCGGACAAGCTAGAACCCAAAGCGGAGAAATGCGTCTTCATAGGATACCCTAAGGAAACTATAGGGTATACTTTCTATCACAGATCCGAAGGCAAAATATTTGTTGCTAAGAACGGAACCTTTCTTGAGAAAGAATTTCTCACTAAAGAAGTGACTGGAAGAAAAGTAGAACTCGACGAGGTTACTGAACCTTCTCTTGTTGATCAGAGTAGCGCAGTACCGGAAGATGTTCCTGTGCCGCCCACACCGGTAACAGAGGAAGCTAATGATAATGATCATGAAACTTCGAGCGAGGTAGCTACTGAACCTCGCAGGTCGACAAGAGAACGTACCACTCCTGATTGGTATGATCCTTGTCTAAATCTCATGATTGTGGACAACAATGATGAGGACCCTGCAACGTATGAAGAAGCGATGATGAGCCCAGATTCCAACAAATGGCAAGAAGCCATGAAATCCGAAATGGGATCCATGTATGATAACAAAGTATGGACTTTGGTAGATCTACCTGATAGCCGCAAGGCTGTTGAGAATAAATGGATCTTCAAGAGAAAAACAGATGCTGATGGTAATGTTACTGTCTATAAAGCTCGACTTGTCGCAAAGGGTTTCCGACAAATTCAAGGTGTTGACTACGATGAGACTTTCTCACCTGTAGCGAAGCTAAAGTCTGTGAGGATTTTGTTAGCAATAGCTGCATTTTTCGATTATGAGATTTGGCAGATGGATGTCAAAACGGCGTTCCTTAATGGTGACATTGAGGAAGAGTTGTATATGGTACAACCCAAAGGTTTTGTCGATCCTAAAAATGCTGACATGGTATGCAAACTTCAGCGTTCCATTTATGGACTGAAGCAAGCATCCAGAAGTTGGAACCGACGCTTTGATAAGGTGATCAAAGACTTCGGGTTTATACAGTGTCATGGAGAGGCCTGTATTTACAAGAAAGTGAGTGGGAGCTCTGTAGCATTCCTGATATTATATGTAGATGACATATTATTGATTGGGAATGATATAGAACTATTAAGCAGTGTAAAAGGTTATTTGAATAAGTGTTTTTCAATGAAGGACCTTGGTGAAGCAGCGTACATTTTAGGCATCAAGATTTATCGAGATAGATCAAGACGCCTAATAGGGCTTTCACAGAGTACATACCTGGACAAGATTCTAAAGAAGTTTAGAATGGATGAAAGTAAGAAAGGATTCTTACCGATGTTGCCAGGTAAGGTCTTGAGCAAGACTCAAGGTCCAGCTACGGCAGAAGAAAGAGAGAGGATGAATCAGATCCCCTATGCCTCGGCAGTAGGCTCTATCATGTATGCCATGCTGTGTACTAGACCGGATATAGCACATGATGTTAGTTTGACTAGCAGATATCAAAGTGATCCAGGAATGGAACACTGGACAGCGGTCAAGAATATCCTGAAGTACTTGAAAAGAACTAAGGATATGTTTCTTTGTTATGGCGGTGACCAAGAGCTCGTTGTAACAAGTTACACCGATGCAAGTTGGAACACTGATCCTGATGACTCTAAGTCTCAGTCTGGGTACGTGTTTATATTGAATGGTGCTGCAGTAAGCTGGGTAGCTCGAAGCAGTGCACGGTGGCGAAGTCTTCAACAGAATCGGAATACATAGCGGGAGGCTTCATCAGAAGCGGTATGGATGAAGAGGTTCATTGTTGAGCTCGGTGTGGTTCCTAGTGCATTGGACCCACTAGTCATTTATTGTGACAACATGGGTGCCATCGCCAATGCACAAGAACCAAGGTCACACAAGAAGCTGAAGCATATCAAGCTGCGTTTTCATTCGATTCGCGAGTACATCGAAGATGGAGAAGTAAAGATTTGCAAAGTACACACTGATCTGAATGTAGCAGATCCGTTGACTAAAGCTCTCCCTAGGGCAAAGCATGACCAACACCAGAATGCCATGGGTGTTAGGTACCTTACAATGTAATCTAGATTATTGACTCTAGTGCAAGTGGGAGACTATTGGAGATATGCCCAAGAGGCAATAATAAATTGGTTATTATATATCTTTGTGTTTATGATAAATGTTTATATACCATGCTATAATTGTATTGACCGAAACATTGATACATGTGTGTTATGTAAACAACAAGAAGTCCCTAGTAAAGCCTCTTGTATAACTAGCTTGTTGATTAATAGATGATCATCGTTTCGTGATCATGAACATTGGATGTTATTAATGACAAGGTTATATCATTATGTGAATGATGTAATGGACACACCCAATTAAGCGTAGCATAAGATCACGTCATTAAGTTCATTTGCTATAAGCTTTCGATACATAGTTACCAAGTCCTTTCGACCATGAGATCATATAAATCAGTTATGCCGGAAGGGTACTTTGATTACATCAAACGCCACTGCGTAAATGGGTGGTTATAAAGGTGGGATTAGGTATCCGGAAAGTATAAGCTTGAGGCATATGGATCAACAGTGGGATTTGTCCATCCCGATGACGGATAGATATACTCTGGGCCCTCTCGGTGGAATGTTGTCTAATTAGCTTGCAAGCATATGAATGGTTCATAAGAGACCACATACCACGGTACGAGTAAAGAGTACTTGTCAGGAGACGAGGTTGAACAAGGTATCGTGATACCGATGATCAAACCTCGGACAAGTAATATATCGTGAGACAAAGGGAATCGGTATCGTATGTAAATGGTTCAATCGATCACTAAGTCATCGTTGAATATGTGGGAGCCATTATGGATCTCCAGATCCCGCTATTGGTTATTGGTCGGAGAGAAGTCTCAACCATGTCTGCATAGTTCGCGAACCGTAGGGTGACACACTTAAGGTTTGATGTCGTTTTAAGTAGATATGGAATATGGAATGGAGCTCGAATGTTGTTCGGAGTCTCGGATGGGATCCGAGACATCACGAGGAGGTTCGGAATGGTCCGAAGAATAAGATTCATATATGGGAAGTCATTTTCCGGGGTTCGGAAAAAGTCCGGTGTTTTGACCGGAGCTTCTAGAAGGTTCTGGAAGGACCGGAATAGTCCGGAATATTATGGAAGGTTCCGGAAGTGTCCGGGACGACCCGGGATGTCTAAGGAAGTCCGGAGGGTTCCATAATAGGTGCAACCACGTTGCCTTAAGGGAAAAGGAGTCTTTCCTTAATGCAATTTCGGAATTGGCAAAAGAGTCCGAGTAGGACTAGGTTTTCGGAACCGGAAACCTATCGGAACTCAGTCAAACTTGGGGGCAGGTTTTTGGACGACCCAAGGGGCTTGGCCACCTATTTAAAGAGGCCAAGGGGCACCCCAAGGGCACCACAAGTCGCAGCCCTAGCTCCCCAAGTCGCAGCACCACCCTGCGCCCAAACCCTAGCTATTCCCTCCTCCTCTTCTCCCGCAGCGCTTGCGGCGAAGCCCTGCCGGAGATCTCCACCACCACCGTCACCACGCCGTCATGCTGCCGGGATTCCGAGGAGGATCTACTACTTCCGCTGCCCGCTGGAACGGGGAGAAGGACGTCTTCATCAACACCGAACGTGTGACCGAGTACGGAGGTGCTGCCCGATTGTGGCACCGTCAAGATCAAGATCTTCTACGCGCTTTTGCAAGCGGCAAGTGATCGTCTACATCCACCCCGAGATCTAATCTCGTTAAGCTTTGCGAATCTTCGAGGGTTAGTCTCATCATCTCCTTGTTGCTACCGTCTACTAGATTAGATCTTGGCTTGGTTTTCGTTCTTGCGGTAGGAAAATTTTTGTTTTCTATGCTACGAATCCCATCAGTATTACGCATCTGTTTTTCTCTTGAAGATCCATTTATTCTCGACAGCCTTGCGGCTATCAGGTAAGTCTACCAAAGTCCATACTTTGTTATCATACATGGATCCCATTTCGGATTTCATGGCTTCTTGCCATTTGTTGGAATCTGGGATCATCATCGCTTCTTCATACGTCGCAGGGTCCTCATCATTGTCGTCCACAATCATGACATTTAGACAGGGATCATACCAATCAGGAGTGGTACCTTGTCGATCTGCGAGGTTCAGTAGCTTCCTCGTTCGAAGTTTCATGATCATCATCATTTGCTTCCTCTCCTATCGGTGCAGGCTGCACAGGAACTTCTTCCGGCACTGCGCTACTCTGATCTATGAGAGAAGGTTCATCAACCTCGTCGAGTTCTACTTTTCTTCCAGTCACTTCTTTAGTGAGAAACTCCTTCTCAAGAAAGGATCCGTTCTTGGCAACAAAGATTTTGCCTTCGGATCTGTGATAGAAAGTATACCCAATTGTTTCTTTAGGGTATCCTATGAAGACGCATTTCTCCGCTTTGGGTTCTAGCTTGTCGGTTGTAACTTCTTTACATAAGCATCGCAACCCCAAACTTTAAGGAACGACAGCTTAGGTTTCTTCCCAAACCATAATTCATACGGTGTCGTTTCAATGGATTTAGATGGTGCCCTATTTAAAGTGAATGCGGCTGTCTCTAAAGCATAACCCCAAAACGATAAGGCAAATCGGTAAGAGACATCATAGAACGAACCATATCTAAGAGAGTTCGATTACGACGTTCGGACACACCATTGCGCTGTGGTGTTCCCGGCGGTGTCAACTGTGAAAGTATTCCGCATTTCTTTAAATGCATGCCAAACTCATAACTCAGATATTCGCCTCCGCGATCAGAACGCAGAAACTTAATCTTCTTGTTACGTTGATTTTCTACTTCACTTTGGAATTCCTTGAACTTCTCAAAAGTCTCGGACTTGTGTTTCATAAAGTAAATATACCCATATCTACTCAGATCATCCGTGAAGGTTAGAACATAACGATAACCACCGCGCGATGCTACACTCATTGGTCCGCACACATCGGTATGTATGATTTCCAATAAGTCTGTAGCTCGCTCCATTGTGCCAGAAAATGGAGTCTTAGTCATTTTTCCCATTAGACATGCTTCGCATCTGTCAAGTGACTCAAAGTCAAGTGACTCAAGAAGTCCATCGGAATGGAGTTTCTTCATGCGCTTCACTCCAATATGACCAAGACGACAGTGCCACATATAAGTAGAATTATCATTCAATTTAATTCGCTTAGCATCAATGTTATGAACATGTGTATCACTACTATCGAGATTTAACAAGAATAAACCATTCATCTCAGGTGCATGGCCATAAAAGACATTACTCATATAAATCGAACAACCATTATTCTCAGACTTAAACGAATAACCGTCTTGCATCAAACAAGATCCAGATATAATGTTCATGCTCAACGCAGGTACCAAATAACAATTATTAAGGTTTAAAACTAATCCCGAAGGTAGATGTAGGGGGAGCGTGCCGACGGCGATCACATCGACCTTGGATCCATTTCCAACGCGCATCGTCACCTCGTCCCTGCCAGGCTTCGTTTATTCCGCAGTTCCTGTTTGAGTTACAAATGTGAGCAACCGAACCAGTATCAAATACCCAGGCACTACTACGAGAACCAGTAAGATAGACATCTATAACATGTATATCAAATATACCTTTCTTCTTGACGTGGCCGCTCTTCAGATCGGCCAAGTATTTGGTGCAGTTCCGCTTCCAGTGCCCCTTCCCCTGGCAGTAGTAGCACACAGTCTCAGGCTTAGGACCAGCCTTAGGCTTCTCAGGAGGCGCTGCAACTTTCTTGCCGCCCTTCTTAAAGTTGCCTTTGTTAGGCTTGCCCTGCTTCTTGAAACTGGTGGTCTTGTTGACCATCAACACTTGGTTCTCCTTCTTTATTTCTACTTCAGCAGACTTCAGCATGGAGAAGAGTTCAGGTAACTCTTTGTTCATGTTCTGCATGTTGTAGTTCATCACGAAGTTCTTGTAACTTGGTGGCAGTGATTGGAGGACACGATGAATACCCAGCTGGTTAGGAATCACAATCCCCAAGTCACTGAGCTTCTTCGCATGTCCGGACATTGCGAACATGTGCTCACTAACGGAGCTGCCCTCTTCCATCATGCAGTTAAAGAACTGTTTCGAGGCCTCATAGCTCTCCACGGCCGCATGAGTTTCAAAGATAAGTTTGAGCTCACGCATCATATCACAAGGGTCGTGGTGCTCAAAATGCTTTTGGAGCTCTGCCTCTAAACTGCACAGGATGGCACACTGAACTTCGGAGTACCGAGTTACCCGAGTCTCATAAACATTCTTTATGTCCTCGGATACTGCAGGAGGTGGTGGGGGACCTAGCGGTGCTTCGAGCACATATTGCATGCTTACGCCATTGAGGAAAATCCTCACATGACGGAACCAGTCAGTGAAGTTGCTACCATTGCCCTTAAGCTTTTCTTTCTCTAGGAACTGATTAAAATTGATGGAGGGGGCGCCATGATCTACAACATATTTGCAAAGAGTTTAGACTAAGTTTATGATAAATAGAGTTCAATTTTAATTCTTAAATTAACTAGGTGAACTCCCACTCAAAACAACATCCCTCGCATTGTCTTAGTGATTACACGAACCAAATCCACTACACCAAGTCCGATCTTCACGAGAAAAGATGTAGCTTCAAAGTCGAACACTCAAAGTGTTCATCATATCATTCATATGACTCATGCTCTACCTTTCGGTATCCCGTGTTCCGAGACCATGTCTGTACATGCTAGGCTCGTCAAGGCAACCTTAGTATCCGCGTGTGCAAATCTGGCTTGCACCCGTTGTATGCACATGTAGAGTCTATCACACCCGATCATCACGAGATGCTTCGAAACGACAAGTCTTAGCAACGGTGCATACTAAGGATGAACACTTTATTATCTTGATATTTAGTGAGAGGGATCATCTTATAATGCTACCGTCGCGATCTAAGCAAAATAAGATGCATAAAAGGATTAACATCACATGCAATTCATAATGTGTGATATGATATGGCCTTTTGATCTCCATCTCCAAAGCACGGACATGATCTCCATCATCACCAGCATGGCGTCAAGGTCAGTGGCGCCGCTTCATTGTCGGGGGTGTTTCTCGACAATGTCCTCCGATTGGGACTTAGGATTGATGGAATCCTGCAAGTTGATACGAGACACGGACGACAAGCGGGGAGAGCGATTTACCCAGTTCGGGGCCCTCGATGAGGTAAACCCTTACGTCCTGCCTGTCTGTTTTTGATTATGATGAAAACAGGTTACAATGGGGTGCCGAATCGTTCGGCTGTGATCTTGACGAGATGCTAGTTGCTAGGGTAACCTAGTTCTAAGCTTCTGTTGGCTAATATTGTTATGATTGATTGTGTCCCTCGATAGCCCCTCTCCTGGCCTTTATATAGGTGGCCAGGTCCCGAGAGATCTCATTGAGTACGGGTAGGATTACAATAGATCTATCTTCAGGCTTTCCTTGTTCGGCTTCCTCCGTGCCTTGAACTCCAAGCAATCTTCCGTCGCACCGTCCTAGTGGCCCATCTTGCCCTTGGGTACTTTCATGGGCCTTGACGTGGGCATTACCCTTCGGGTAACCACTATTGCTCTACCCTATACGGCCCAGGTGGAGGCCCATGAAGGTACTCGAAGACAAGATGGGCCACTAGGACGGTGCGGCGAAAGATTACTTGAAGTACAAGACACGGAAAGAGCCGAAGAAGGAAAGATTAGAGATAGATCTATTGTAAACCTACTTGTACTCGATTAAACCTCTCGGGACCTGGCCACCTATATAAAGGCCAGGAGAGGGGCGAGGACACAACCAATCTTAGCGATCTTAGCCAACAGGAGCTTAGAACTAGGTTACCCTAGCAATTAGCTATCTCGACGAGATCACAGCCGAACTATTCGGCACCCCATTGTAACACTATTTTCTTCATAATCAAGAACAGACAGGCAGGACGTAAGGGTTTTACCTCATCGAGGGCCCCGAACCTGGGTAATCGTCCCCGCTTGTCCGTATACCGATGTCTCGTGTCAGCTTGCAGGATTCCATCAACCCTAAGTCCCAATCGGAGGACATTGTCGAGGAACACCCCCGACAATTGGCGCCGTCTGTGGGAAACCTGCAGGCACACGATCATTCATCGGCAGATGGATCTGATCGACATCTCTGTGGGGCCCCCGGACTAGCTGTCCGAAATACCCTGTTATGTATACAGTTCACGTTCCCATGATCAGTGTGCCGTGAACACATAACCGAACTGATATCAAATTACACCATCCTTTACAAAACGGAATAAGAAAATTACAATAAGGTCACATGACCCATCTTTACAAGATAGCCTCGAATGGCCTAATCTAATCATCAGAGTAGCAGAATCACTTCAGCAGCGTAGAGCCCAAGTCATCTGCCTTAACCCTACAGGCAACTGACTGGGAAGACGTTCCTAGCTCGCATAGACGTCAACTCCTTCTTCATCTGTCGAAGTCCTCCAAGTCTGGCCAAGTAAATAGCCAGGGACAAAGCCGTGAGTACATTTGAATTGTACTCGCAAACCATCAAGAAGGTGATAACAATTCTAACTAAAGAAGACAAGAGAGGAAGAATAGTTTCTCTGGTGGATATAGCATGTGAAAGAGAATCAGTTTCTCTTGTGGATATAGCATGTGAAAGAGAATCAGTTTCTCTTGTGGATATAGCATGTGAAAGAGAATCAGTTTCTCTTGTGGATATAGCATGTGAAAGAGAATCAGTTTCTCTTGTGGATATAGCATCCCACATCACAGTTGAAGGGGACACTAAGAAAGTCCTATGACATCTCTATATCTTTGTTAAAGAAGAGGTAGCATACCGCCATCTCAATTGATGGGGATACTAGGGAAGTCCTATGACATCTCTATATCTTTGTTAAAGAAGAGGTAGCATACCGCCATCTCAATTGATGGGGATACTAGGGAAGTCCTATGACATCTCTATATCTTTGTTAAAGAAGAGTTCCTCTACATGAAACACTAGGAAGGGTCACCCACTTTTGTTTCATTTTCCTCGACCATCTCCACATGGTCGGCACAACATCTTTCCCGTACCCTTCCGGTACTTCCAACACACATTTCCTTTGGAAATCATTTTCAAAACCAAAACTCGACACAGCTCGGTAACGGCCATCCCAACCGTCCATGACCGCGGACGCGGCTATTCGAATAGTTTTGACTCTGCAGAGTTTGCACACTTTCACCACAACTATCCGGATACCTATCGTGTGGGCATCATCCCCGCATAACAACGTATGCCACGACGGATACCCGAACATAACCTTTCGCTTATCTCCACTGACATGAGTCCTTCCCTGCGGGCTTAACCCTTCCCGGCACCCCGGCAGCATACCTCCTTTTTGAGCGTATCTCCGGCGCCACGACAGAAGACCCTCAGTAATCGTCCGGCTATAGGCAACTACAGTGTATTGCCTCCTTCAGAGCGCAACCCGGCGTCAGAGGTCATCGTGACCCTCCTAGAGAGTTGTGAAGGTGTCTCATGCCAGCTTCGACAAACTAGGGCTAAGCCCCGTGCCCACGTTGGAGTAGCTATGGTTGCGCTGTGTAATTGTTCCGGGCGAATACAAAGAACCATGTGTCGTTTTTCTCAAAAACCCAAGTCACACACACTTTCCTCTTTCCAACCATCTTTGTCAAGATCCTTTCCTTTCATAAACCATACGCTTGGGTAAGATTGCCTCACCCAAGGTTTTCATAAACATTTACAACAAGGTAAACCTTGAGGGGTTCCCAACCTATAGTTTCATGAGTTGAACTAGTATTGCACTACGGCCGAGATGAGAGTCATCCCGCCATAGATGAGGTATAAAGGGGTAGTGGAGTGGATCATACTTGCTTAAGTTAAGCATGTATTATGACAACACAAGGAGGAATATACTCTCAGATTTGTGGTGCTAACTACACAACTTAGATAGTGGAGTGTCACTATCCAACATATTCTCCAAGATGGTACACGGCATACTCCTCTCAAGTTGAGAATACACCAAGATCATGACAATGATACCTCTATACTACAAATGGGGTGGGTGTGGTGTAAGTTACTATCTTGAGATGGAACATGCTCAAGTTGAGCATACAAGATAACCAAGTGGGATAGCACGGCCATGCTACCATGCATCCCATAACACAAGGACAAATAGTGGAGCATCACCACTAGGGAGTACCCCACTTGCAAACACACATAGATGACATAAATAGAGATAATAACACACATAGAATGAAGGTGCTTTGAACATCAACAAATGACATCCAACTAGACACCGGATCAGAGATCAAAAGATGGCTTGCCTTGGCTTATTTGTCCCTGGACTTCTTCAACTTCATCAATATAAGAATACCAACAATATAAATAAAATCCTTGTCCGATCCACTTCTTCTTCTCCGAAATTGTTCGCATCTATCGCGGAAAATATGAGAGGAACACAATCAACACATTGCACCAACAAAACAAACATTCAAAAATCAACAATCAATAGCTAACCACTCTACTACGAACTACTAAGGACTTATAGTTATTTCAAAAACAACTGTTGAAAAAGGAAACCAATTTATTTTACTTGACAAAGGTATGAGAGTAACATAAATAAGCAGATGCCTCTATGGGTATTACCAATGCACAAGTTATATACCCCCTGGTAGATAACACCACCAAGGAGACAAGTGAATTGGTTTTGGCTCAATATCATTCATCTTTTATTTTCAACCATTTTTGGAAAGGCATAACTCATTTTTCCTAATTTATTTTGCTTGCAAAAATACTACCCAATATTAGAAGGTAAACAATAAGTCACACCAATTTGAAATCTCAAGTAAAGCAATGGAACTAATGTTAAGCTTCAGAGGTTTTGTTTTGCAAGAATAAAACAAAGGCTGGCTACTTTTAAAACCAAGTGATGACAAGGGTTTGAATAACTCAAGGAGATTTTTAATTCAACATTGCATGTGACACACATATACTTGCAAACAGAGACAAAATTTCTTGAACAGAGACTAACATCATTTTTCCTAGATGGCCAGTAACAAAACAAGGTCAACACAATTGAATTCATCCAAAAATAGTATCCCTACAATTTTAGGAATTATAAATACTAAACAATAACCAGCAAACATGTTTAACGCACTAAAAATCGTACAAAAATCCTAAAAATATGGGACCAGTGGCATTTGAAAGGTAATGAAATTTCTGATCTAATGCAGTTGGTTTCACTGGATTTGGGCTTATAGAACTCAAGTTATGCTCAAATTAGGATCTCTGGTTTTTAATACATTTTAACAGCACTTTCAGATTTTCAAACAAATCTCCTGGGCGGGAAAGCAGTGGGCCGTGCGGGTGTGGAGTTGTTGGGCCGGCCCAGGAGGGGTTTCCATGCGGTGGTGAAGAAATAAAGCGAAAGAAAATAGAAAAGGGGAGAGGGCCCAGGTGGGCCAGGCCTGCATGCCGACGTGGCCCAGGCCATGCACGCGTGGGATCTTGATCGGGAGGCCACGCCCTCGTCGTCTTCACGAGGCCACGCAGTGACGCGGGCGGGTGGCTGGCAGCGACAGAGAAGAAAAGGAGGGGCGGGGCTAGGCTCACCGGCGGCCGCAGCGGACGGCGGCGGAGCTCCGGCGGGCGGCGGTGGGCGCAGGGACGCGTCCGGGGCTCCTTCTCCTCCTGTAGCCGTCCCTCCGACGCAGGCTCGGGCGGCTCCTCCGCAGATGCTCCCGGACGAGCGTTGATGGCGGCGGTTTCCGGCGATGCTAGGCAACGTGGAAGGGCATGTTAGAAGCGGAAGAGCAGGGCAAACATAATGGAAAAGAGAGGGAGGGAAAAAGAGGCCGGGAGCGAGCGCGTTCTTCTCCGCCACCTCGCGGTGAGCCGGTGACCACGGGCGGGAGGGGTTGCTCCGGCGGCCAGGGGCACAGGAAGCGCTGCTGCTCTTCAAGGGCATGGGAAGGGGGAGTGTAGGGGGAAGTGGAGTGGTGTGGGAGGGAAGGGAGTGAGTGGGGGAACCTTTTTATAGGGCGGGAGGGAGGTGCGGGCGGCGTCCATGGCCAATGGGCGGCCGGGCTGGCGTCAGGGGTGACGTAGGCGGGTGGGGGCGGGGTGACGTTGCTTGGAGGACGTCAGCAGGCGCGGGAAAGAGGGAGGGATCGAGCGGGAGGTGGGTTTCGGCTCGATCGTGCCGTGCCTCTGTTCGTCTGAGGGTTCGGTGGTTGTCCACTTTGGGCCTAGTGGCCTGGTGTGATTTGGAGAGGGAGGGAGGGACTAGGGTTGGGCCTTAGGGTTGGGCCAGAAGGGGAGCAAGGGTTGGTGTCTAATGGAGAAGGTGGCCCGGCCACTATTTTGAGGGTTTCGTGGGAGAGGGAAATTCCCATTGGAAGAACAAGTGAACGGAAAAGAAGAGAAAGGAGGGAGGGGCACATGGTGTTTCGGCATCAAAAGCAAGACAAGGGTGGTCACAAAGTTTGGAAGTTTTAAAATATTTAGCTAATATTGGGTCTACTTGCATAACAATGCCCCATGGATTTTTCTTCAAAGGCTTGGGAATAGAAAGTGCAAAGGATGGCATGAATTTTGGTTGAATAAGACAAAGAGAGATTTCCTAGAACATATATTTGGAAAAAAACTTTCCTATCTTTACTTGAGCAAAGACGTTGGAAAAGTTTGGTAAGACTAGAAATAGTTGGGTAAGTGAGAACTATAGGTGAGGAGGTTTTTCTAGGGTTTTATGTCAAGAGGAGGGAAACTCCAAATTTATAAATTTGGATCAACACAAAAGGGTAGGGTGGCTATTTTGGAAAGTTAGATATACCAATAGAGTTTTATTCAATGATGGACAGATGATAAATTGCCAAGGTCATGACTAGGTGGAGTTGTGAACTAGATAGATATGTGAAGTGTATTAAGGGCAAAGATAATGCCATGGATATTTGATCACAGATCAAATAGTCCTAACTTTTATTTTGGTGTCTATGGCCTTGATTTTGATTTAATCAAATAGGATTTCTTGAAATATTAAAAAGAGGAGAGGTTGTAGAAGAGTAGAATGATCCATAGAGGAATAGAAAATATGGATCATTCCATTGAAGACACCAAAACTACAAATAAAAGCTTTTACAAGATTTTAGAGTCACATAAAGTAAGAGTAAGCCATTTGGTAAATACTTTGGGTTAAAACAAAAATCACTTTAGAAACCATTTTGTGATCTTATGATCTAAGGTGATCATAGCCAATATTAAAAGGAGTGGTTGTTGACAATATCCTTTGAATTAAGGTTTTGAATTATGGGATAAAACAAAGAGCTTTGGTGATTTTTGGTGAGATGTTTTTCTCAAAAGTTTTTGAAGGAAGGAGGTTAAGGTAATACAAGAGTGACCATAGCTCATCTATTTTTCTTGAGACTGAATTGTGAGTTGAGATTGTTTTGTCCCTAGAGGTGTGGTTCTTTGAGGTAGCTCAAGACAAAACTCAACAAGCAAATCAAGACAATTCATCTACCAACAGATCAGAAACAGATCAAGGCAATCCATCTTAATTAGTCTATAGAAAAAGTTTTTGTTCCCCCTAATTTTTGCACTTTGAATAATTAAACAAGCTTGCCAAAGTTGGGGTGTTACAGGTCTTCCACCCTTGAAATAATCTCGTCCCGAGATTACTAAGCGTAGGACTAGAGGGGTTGTAAAGTTTAAGTAAAGTTAGACTCCATTCTTCTGTAAATGTGCCATTGTTGAGAAGGTCGTTGCTTCATCTTCTGGGAAACATGATGGATTCCTACCGATGGCGAGCTTCGTGAAGAGGTTGACTACTCCATGCAGGTGTTAGATCTGTAGCTTCTCGACGGTCTTAGAGGTGTCCACGATTATGGGAGTGTTAGTGCACTCCAACGGTGCTCATGGTTGACAACTTTTTAGATTTAGCTTAAAATTTTAGTGGAAGGCGAAGTCTTCCACCCTTAAAATTGTTCATAGGGGGGTTTAAAAACTCTAAGCTCCGGCCACGGGTCTTGTCGATGCTTTCGAAGAAGTGATCTTTCTCTCGTCTTGAGTTGAAGCATCTTCAGGGAGCGAGGTGCAGTCCACAGCTTCAAGGGGAGTTAGTGCATCCCAAGTTCCCAACGGTGTTTTAGAAAGGTTTTAAGATTTTTCATCGGGGGCTTCAGAAAAACTCTGAACTTCTGCCTTGTGGCTCTGTCTGGGGCTTCTGAAGAAGTCGTCGATCTTCCGTAATTAGTTGAAGGATCTTCATGGGCGATGTGTAGTCCACGACTTCAAGAGGCACTCACGGTGTTTACTAGACCATATAACGCGCGGTAAGTTAGTAAGTCGATGAAGCGCCTGGTTGTTGTCCAAATGAAGCATCATCAAAGGTCATCGGAGACAATCTTCAGCTTGAGGGTCGGTGCTGACTTATACCAGTTAAGAAGTGAGCGGGTAAATTACTCCTAATCTTGAGTCTTGAGGTATCTTCATGAGCTTCACTTGATGAGGACCAGATGAACCATGTGATGTAGCTTGGCTTTGACGCTATTGTCCTCTCAGCTTGTTAGACGGTGTGTTAGAGGGTAGTTTCAAAAAGTTATACTTGAAGCTAGCGCGATTATACTCCAAGGTTAGACCAAGTTAGTATGGCTTCTCGCAGAGATGCAGTCAATCTTGAAGGTACTGGCTTCTGCTTCCTTGGCGTAGTAGAGATGCTTCAGCTGATCTTGAAGGTAGTTAGCGCAGATAGGGCTTTGAGTTAGTTTTCCTCATGGTTGAAAAATCAACTGCTAACGAGGTTAAAGTTAGAGCCATCCGTTAACTTATTCAATTAACTAGAAATTAGCATTTTATTGGTGAGGTAGGTGGGGTGAAAACATCTTTGGGAGGCTTCCTATGTTGGGTTGTCACACTAAGAGTGTTTTTCAGGCCTAAAGACCAAGACAATCATACACACAACAAACAGATAAAAACACTCAAGGCAGCACACGAGGGAACTACAAGCAATCATCACACCAGACAAGGCACTCTAAGCATCTAGGGATGCCTAATACGCAGGGGTAGCTCAATCAAAGCGATTGAGTTTGTCCTATCCATCCTATTGGTTTGGGGCTGGTCACCTATGTTGACTTCTTCATCTTGTTGACATCGACTTCAACATGGATTCTCGGAGCAGTTGGTGGTGAAGCAGGCCTGGTGTTGAGTCGTCGATGTTGAGGCAGAACTTCTAGTCTCAACATCCCGGGAACATGAGGTCTTCAGAGGGGTAGCTGTTGAGGTACTTCCAAAGTCGACAACTTCTGGTAGATGCCCTATAAATTACTAGTCAAGAAACTGAGGACTTGATCCCTGACGACTGCGAAAAGTGCAAGTCCACGGAGGAACAAGGTCAGCTCCTTGATAGAGTTTGGTGAAAACCAAAGACATGACATCATCATCCTTATAAGCGTATGGATAAGTTGGCATCCAATCTTCAATAGCTGATGTTGGAGATACATGAGTCTTCCAGATGGATTGATCCATCTTTGATTTCGAGTCTCCGGTCTGAGTCGGGGATATCGTCCAATATGTAGCTTTGAAATGGATGAGACAATAGAGTACGAATTTTCAAACAATTTTATAAAGCGGAGAGATAAGAATTTAGAAGTTTTGAAGAAATAAGAGGAGTAGAAGCTATGCTTCCGACTAAAGAAAGAATTTATTTCGTAAATAGTTTTTCCCAAAGTACTTGTTCCCTAACTAACGTCCATGCTAACTAAGGTCTCCTACAGTCAGGATGGCTCTGATACCAGCTCTGTGGGGACCCCGGACTAGCTGTCCGAAATACCCTGTTATGTATACAGTTCACGTTCCCATGATCAGTGTGCCGTGAACACATAACCGAACTGATATCAAATTACACCATCCTTTACAAAACGGAATAAGAAAATTACAATAAGGTCACATGACCCATCTTTACAAGATAGCCTCGAATGGCCTAATCTAATCATCAGAGTAGCAGAATCACTTCAGCAGCGTAGAGCCCAAGTCATCTGCCTTAACCCTACAGGCAACTGACTGGGAAGACGTTCCTAGCTCGCATAGACGTCGTCAACTCCTTCTTCATCTGTCGAAGTCCTCCAGGTCTGGCCAAGTAAATAGCCAGGGACAAAGCCGTGAGTACATTTGAATTGTACTCGCAAACCATCAAGAAGGTGATAACAATTCTAACTAAAGAAGACAAGAGAGGAAGAATAGTTTCTCTGGTGGATATAGCATGTGAAAGAGAATCAGTTTCTCTTGTGGATATAGCATGTGAAAGAGAATCAGTTTCTCTTGTGGATATAGCATGTGAAAGAGAATCAGTTTCTCTGGTGGATATAGCATGTGAAAGAGAATCAGTTTCTCTGGTGGATATAGCATCCCACATCACAGTTGAAGGGGACACTAAGAAAGTCCTATGACATCTCTATATCTTTGTTAAAGAAGAGGTAGCATACCGCCATCTCAATTGATGGGGATACTAGGGAAGTCCTATGACATCTCTATATCTTTGTTAAAGAAGAGGTAGCATACCGCCATCTCAATTGATGGGGATACTAGGGAAGTCCTATGACATCTCTATATCTTTGTTAAAGAAGAGTTCCTCTACATGAAACACTAGGAAGGGTCACCCACTTTTGTTTCATTTTCCTCGACCATCTCCACATGGTCGGCACAACATCTTTCCCGTACCCTTCCGGTACTTCCAACACACATTTCCTTTGGAAATCATTTTCAAAACCAAAACTCGACACAGCTCTGTAACGGCCATCCCAACCGTCCATGACCGCGGACGCGGCTATTCGAATAGTTTTGACTCTGCAGAGTTTGCACACTTTCACCACAACTATCCGGATACCTATCGTGTGGGCATCATCCCCGCATAACAACGTATGCCACGACGGATACCCGAACATAACCTTTCGCTTATCTCCACCGACATGAGTCCTTCCCTGCGGGCTTACCCCTTCCCGGCACCCCGGCAGCATACCTCCTTTTGAGCGTATCTCCGGCGCCACGACAGAAGACCCTCAGTAATCGTCCGGCTATAGGCAACTACAGTGTATTGCCTCCTCCAGAGCGCAACCCGGCGTCAGAGGTCATCGTGACCCTCCTAGAGAGTTGTGAAGGTGTCTCATGCCAGCTTCGACAAACTAGGGCTAAGCCCCGTGCCCACGTTGGAGTAGCTATGGTTGCGCTGTGTAATTGTTCCGGGCGAATACAAAGAACCATGTGTCGTTTTTCTCAAAAACCCAAGTCACACACACTTTCCTCTTTCCAACCATCTTTGTCAAGATCCTTTCCTTTCATAAACCATACGCTTGGGTAAGATTGCCTCACCCAAGGTTTTCATAAACATTTACAACAAGGTAAACCTTGAGGGGTTCCCAACCTATAGTTTCATGAATTGAACTAGTATTGCACTACGGCCGAGATGAGAGTCATCCCGCCATAGATGAGGTATAAAGGGGTAGTGGAGTGGATCATACTTGCTTAAGTTAAGCATGTATTATGACAACACAAGGAGGAATATACTCTCAGATTTGTGGTGCTAACTACACAACTTAGATAGTGGAGTGTCACTATCCAACATATTCTCCAAGATGGTACACGGCATACTCCTCTCAAGTTGAGAATACACCAAGATCATGACAATGATACCTCTATACTACAAATGGGGTGGGTGTGGTGTAAGTTACTATCTTGAGATGGAACATGCTCAAGTTGAGCATACAAGATAACCAAGTGGGATAGCACGGCCATGCTACCATGCATCCCATAACACAAGGACAAATAGTGGAGCATCACCACTAGGGAGTACCCCACTTGCAAACACACATAGATGACATAAATAGAGATAATAACACACATAGAATGAAGGTGCTTTGAACATCAACAAATGACATCCAACTAGACACCGGATCAGAGATCAAAAGATGGCTTGCCTTGGCTTATTTGTCCCTGGACTTCTTCAACTTCATCAATATAAGAATACCAACAATATAAATAAAATCCTTGTCCGATCCACTTCTTCTTCTCCGAAATTGTTCGCATCTATCGCCGGAACATATGAGAGGAACACAATCAACACATTGCACCAACAAAACAAACATTCAAAAATCAACAATCAATAGCTAACCACTCTACTACGGGCTAATAAGGACTTATAGTTATTTCAAAAACAACTGTTGAAAAAGGAAACCAATTTATTTTACTTGACAAAGGTATGAGAGTAACATAAATAAGCAGATGCCTCTATGGGTATTACCAATGCACAAGTTATATACCCCCTGGTAGATAACACCACCAAGGAGACAAGTGAATTGGTTTTGGCTCAATATCATTCATCTTTTATTTTCAACCATTTTTGGAAAGGCATAACTCATTTTTCCTAATTTATTTTGCTTGCAAAAATACTACCCAATATTAGAAGGTAAACAATAAGTCACACCAATTTGAAATCTCAAGTAAAGCAATGGAACTAATGTTAAGCTTCAGAGGTTTTGTTTTGCAAGAATAAAACAAAGGCTGGCTACTTTTAAAACCAAGTGATGACAAGGGTTTGAATAACTCAAGGAGATTTTTAATTCAACATTGCATGTGACACACATATACTTGCAAACAGAGACAAAATTTCTTGAACAGAGACTAACATCATTTTTTTCCTAGATGGCCAGTAACAAAACAAGGTCAACACAATTGGTTTCATCCAAAAATAGTATCCCTACAATTTTAGGAATTATAAATACTAAACAATAACCAGCGAACATGTTTAACGCACTAAAAATCGTACAAAAATCCTAAAAATATGGGACCAGTGGCATTTGAAAGGTAATGAAATTTCTGATCTAATGCAGTTGGTTTCACTGGATTTGGGCTTATAGAACTCAAGTTATGCTCAAATTAGGATCTCTGGTTTTTAATACATTTTAACAGCACTTTCAGATTTTCAAACAAATCTCCTGGGCGGGAAAGCAGTGGGCCGTGCGGGTGTGGAGTTGTTGGGCCGGCCCAGGAGGGGTTTCCATGCGGTGGTGAAGAAATAAAGCGAAAGAAAATAGAAAGGGGAGAGGGCCCAGTGGCCAGGCCTGCATGCCGACGTGGCCCATGCACACGCGTGGGATCTTGATCGGGAGGCCACGCCCTCGTCGTCTTCACGAGGCCACGCAGTGACGCGGGCGGGCGGCTGGCAGCGACAGAGAAGAAAAGGAGGGGCGGGCTAGGCTCACCGGCGGCCGCAGCGGACGGCGGCGGAGCTCCGGCGGCGGCGGTGGGCGCAGGGACGCGTCCGGGGGCTCCTTCTCCTCCTGTAGCCGTCCCTCCGACGCAGGCTCGGCGGCTCCTCCGCAGATGCTCCCGGACGAGCGTTGATGGCGGCGGTTTCCGGCGATGCTAGGCAACGTGGAAGGGCATGTTAGAAGCGGAAGAGCAGGGCAAACATAATGGAAAAGAGAGGGAGGGAAAAAGAGGCCGGGAGCGAGCGTTCTTCTCCGCCACTCGCGGTGAGCCGGTGACCACGGGCGGGAGGGGTTGCTCCGCGGCCAGGCAGAAGCGCTCGCTGCTCTTCAGGGCATGGGAAGGGGGAGTGTAGGGGGAAGTGGAGTGGTGTGGGAGGGAAGGGGTGAGTACCTTTTTATAGGGCAGGAGGTGGGGCGTCCATGGCCAATGGATCAGCGGGGCCGGGGTCGGTGGGTAGAGGGTGCGGGCGTGAGGACGTGGAGTGCAGAGCGGGAGAAGGTGAGGGAGTTTTCGGTGGAGGTGGGTCCATTACGTGCAGGTTTGTCTAAGGTTGGGCCTAATTTGGTGGAAATTTTAGATTTGGGAGGGAAGAGGTTAGAGGGGGGTTGGGCTAGAAGAGCAAGGGTTGGTGTCTAAAAGAAGGTGGCCCTATTTGAGGGTTTTGGGAGAGGGAAATTCCCATTGGAAGAACAAGTGAAAAGAAGAGAAAGGAGGGATGGGGTTTACATGGTGTTTGCAAGAAAGCAAGAAAGGTGGGAAGAAAAATATTTAGCTAATATTGGGTCTACTTGCATAACAATGCCCCATGGATTTTTCTTCAAAGGCTTGGGAATAGAAAGTGCAAAGGATGGCATGAATTTTGGTTGAATAAGACAAAGAGAGATTTCCTAGAACATATATTTGGAAAAAAAAAAACTTTACTATCTTCACTTGAGCAAAGATGTTGGAAAAGTTTGGTAAGACTAGAAATAGTTGGGTAAGTGAGAACTATAGGTGAGGAGGTTTTTCTAGGGTTTTATGTCAAGAGGAGGGAAACTCCAAATTTATAAATTTGGATCAACACAAAAGGGTAGGGTGGCTATTTTGGAAAGTTAGATATACCAATAGAGTTTTATTCAATGATGGACAGATGATAAATTGCCAAGGTCATGACTAGGTGGAGTTGTGAACTAGATAGATATGTGAAGTGTATTAAGGGCAAAGATAATGCCATGGATATTTGATCACAGATCAAATAGTCCTAACTTTTATTTTGGTGTCTATGGCCTTGATTTTGATTTAATCAAATAGGATTTCTTGAAATATTAAAAAGACGAGGGGTTTAGAAGAGTAGAATGATCCATAGAGGAATAGAAAATATGGATCATTCCATTGAAGACACCAAAACTACAAATAAAAGCTTTTACAAGATTTTAGAGTCACATAAAGTAAGAGTAAGCCATTTGGTAAATACTTTGGGTTAAAACAAAAATCACTTTAGAAACCATTTTGTGATTTTATGATCTAAGGTGATCATAGCCAATATTAAAAGGAGAGGTTTTTGACAAGATCCTTTGAATTAAGGTTTTGAATTATGGGATAAAACAAAAAGCTTTGGTTATTTTGGGACCAAAAGTTTTTGAAGGAAGGAGGTTAAGGTAATACAAGAGTGACCATAGCTCATCTATTTTTCTTGAGACTGTAACTAGGTGAGTTGCTAGATTGTTTTGTCCCTAGAGGTGTGGTTCTTTGAGGTAGCTCAAGACAAAACTCAACAAGCAAATCAAGACAATTCATCTACCAACAGATCAAGGCAATTCATCAAACAGATCAAGGCAATTCATCTTAATTAGTCTATAGAAAAAGTTTTTGTTCCCCCTAATTTTTACACTTTGAATAATTAAACAAGCTTGCCAAAGTTGGGGTGTTACAATCTTCATCGGCCCCGCCATCACCAGCTCTGGGAAGTCCGATCCGATTCGGCTCCTACGAGTTTACCCCGCATAGCGATTCTTCTCGCTCAAACTTCTCGGATCTGCAAGGAAACATGGAGATGACCATCGGCAGCGTCCACTACAACGTCAACGCGGAGGGAATCCTCCAGCTGCTAGAGTCACCCACCTCCGGATCAATGAGTCCTAGTGCGTCGTCATCGTCCGATCTATTGGCTGGCCTGGCAGAGTCGATGGGCTCGCCCGCGCCTTCGACTCCCCGTTCACCGTCCTCAATGTCGGTGGGATCTGACGAACCCATGACTTCAGAACTAACCTCCTACTACTGCTCAAACTGCGACGCCAGGCACGGTTTGGGATCAAGCGACACACCGTTCATCTGCAATGCCCGATACTCGTCAGGAGAGGACAGCGTCGGCAGCATCGTCCCGAGAACCACCCGAAGAACAGCACACCATCAGGTCTACGTCGCCAACAACACAGGAAATACAAGGCACGGAGGAGACGGAGACCGCACGCCTCGTTCCAGCAGAGGGCGAGCTTCGAAAATAGCGCTAGTAATCGCGACAGCGACTACACCATCGCGGATGAAGAGTGGGCTGCGGCTAGGACAGCCGTGCTCAACAACACCCCGCTCCCTGCAGGAACCTCGGTTGGAACCCTAAATGCATACCGCTCTATACTAGAGAAAAACCGGGAGCACCTGTCGAGAGAGCAAGCCACGCTCGAGAGACGACTATCCGCGGCAGAACGATCCAGCGAGCGGCGGAGAGCTTCACAAGGAAGCGCTCCCCAAAGTTCTCTTGGGGCGGGAAAACATCGATCAAGGATATCCAGGCTCTCAGAAGACGATGCCAGAGAAATAACGTCGAATCTGACCAAATCTTTCATGACCACGGATACTGCAGGCATGCCACGGCCGAAGAACGTTGCGGGAGCAACAGCCAATCTCGCCGCGTACCTCATCAACCAACGCCCCGAAGGATCCATGGCGCAAGCTCATCGCGGTGCCCTAGAAAGCCTCGCCATATTGGGAAACAATCTAGTCCCGCAGAAGGAGAAAACCACGGCACAGGCCAGTGGTTCGAAACATCGGGCGAGAGATGCTCGGGATGAAATCACCCAGAGCCGAATCGATAAAGCAAGACGACGACGCGCCGCCAGGAAGGATGACGACAACGATTCCTCAGACGAGGATCAAGAGTACGATGGTGAACTAAGGGGAGCCGATTGCTTGAGTTACAAAATCCGCGAGTCGATGCCACCCAAAAAATTCAAGCCTACTCCCACCGACGCTGCCAAGTATGATGGGCAGCAGGAACCAAGATCCTGGATAGACGATTACTTGCAGACTGTGATTCTGCACAAAGGGAACCAGATAGCAGCAATGCAGTGCCTACAGCTCTACTTAAAGGACTCGGCACGGGCCTGGTTAAGAGGACTGCCGAAAGGTTCCATCAAGTCATGGGACGACCTGGTAGATGCCTTCGTTGCTAACTTCCAGGCAACATATAAAAGACCTGTCGGGATCGAGGAGTTACGCAACTGCCCAAAAGCAGAAGGAGTCGATGCGCTCTTACATAGGGAGGTTTACCAAACTCCTAAACGCTGCCGAAGATGTATCTGTAGACAGAGCAATCGACGCTTTCAGCGATGGCGTCCGACGCGAAAGTTACATAGAAGAACTTGGACGCAAAAAGCCAAAAACCATCACCAAGCTGATGGAAATCGCCAACAGTTGGGCTGATGGCGAGGACAACGTGCGAAGACCACGACAGCGCAGTGATGACGAAGACGATGACCAGCCAAAACACGACTCGGGCAGCCGAAGGGATCGGAACAAAAGGAGGAAAAATCGCAACTACGACGACAACAATCTGGTAGCCGCAGGATACTCCGACCGACATGATGATCGGTATGATGAAAGAAGAGATGATCGACAAGATGGCAACCGAAACAACTCTGGAAACCGCGGCAATTATAAACCACGGCAACAGAGGGCTCCCGAGTTACCCTATGCTGAACAGATCAACGCCCCCTGTTACTTGCACTCGTATGTCGACTCCAAGGACGGCAAAACGAAGTCAAGTCACCTTCTCAGGGATTGTCGACAGTTCCTTGACATGCATAAACTCATCCAGCAGTCAGGACAGCAACCGTTACCACCTCCTCCTCCACCTCCACCACAGCACCAAGTCCAGCAGGCCCAACCTCATCAACCCAACGAGACATTCCCACCACCACGTGGGCAGATGAGCATGATCCACAAGACAGGCGTCTCGAGAAGAGAGATGAAGAAGCTCACTCGAGAAATTAATCTGGCCGAAAGCATCATGGCAAACATCCCTGAGTATGTCGAGTGGTCCTCTCAGAACATTACGTTCAGTCGAGCAGACCACCCGATGACCATACCAAAACCAGGACATGCTGCCCTGGTAGTTGAGGCACAGATAGGGGGATTCAAGATGAGCAAAGTCTTTATGGATGGGGGGAGTGGGTTAAACCTGATTTTCGTCGACACGATCAAGAGTATGGGGATCACCATGGGAATGCTGGAAGAGACAGACACCTGCTTCCATGGGATTTTGCCAACTGAACCAGGTTATTCCCTTGGAAGAATTTATCTGAACATTGTCTTCGGCAGATCCGACAATTTCAGGAAGGAAAAGATCGAGTTTGAGGTAGTGAACTGGGAGTCACAGTATCATGCCATACTCGGGAGACCAGCCTACGCCAAGTTCATGGCCGTGCCGCACTATGCTTATCTCAAGCTGAAGATGCCTGGCAACAAAGGGACAAACATCACAGTCCATGGAAGTTTTTCACGCTCAGACAGTTGCGACCGCGATTTCCAGAGGATCGCGGCGAAGTTTGGGAGCAAGCAAGAATTTATTAAGCCTCCACCTAAGTTGTTGCTGCGTGAAATCAAGGAAGAAAAGGATGACAGGGGAAGCAAAAAGAAGCCAGCCGACCTTGCTCTTAAAGCCTCGACAGCAGAAGCCTCATCGGCAGAATCACTACAAGGAACAACGGGCTCATCGGCAGAATCACTACACCCGAAATATTTGGGAGTGCCTGTCGAAATTTAAAATGGTTGAAAGCAAAGTTGCGCATACAACAGGTTTAGCAAGACCTGCAACACGAGCTGATCACTCACATGATTTGCTAAAACAGCCAATATACATACATTTAAAAACGAGCAACCAAGATTCGCTCCAAATTGAAACTTGCCAACGGCAATAACGTGGTAAAAGTACATACGCATGTATCTACCGAATGAAAAGGCGTCATCCACACGCTTCGATGAAGTTGTCAAACTATTTACAAACAGTTATTAAAACCCTGAGATCACCCTTGCGGAGTTTCTTTTTCTTCAGGTACCTTTGAATCTTTCTCGAGTCTGTCGACAATTATGTTCGCAGGCAACAACACCTTCGGATACAGCGCTTCCAAGTCTCCAGTAACGTTGGCAATCGAGAGTAAACCTGCTGAAGGATAACGGGCAAGTACAAGAGCAAGCGTAAACTTGGCTCCTGCAAAAACTTGCGCGCGCACCAAGTCCCGGATCTTCCTGGCGTTACCAAACTCCGACATTAACGCAAGAAGCGTGGGGGGAACTGCGTTCAAAGGAAACATCGTCTTCCAAACCACCCTCATGGCTCTATAGCACTTGTCGAAGAAATGGTGGACCTGTTGGACTCGATCCTGAAACCGTGCGACAGCCGATGCCTTCGAGTGCTCCCGCCAGAAAATTTCCTCGGCTGAGGATAACTCGACCAAGGCATTCACACGCTCGTGAATCCGTTTGCTCTCTTCCGCACGATTCAGAGCTATGACTGATAAAGAAGCAGAAGAGGATCAGAGAAAACGCTATCAACCAAAGGGTAAAGAGATTAAAGGACTCACAGTTCAAACTCTCGGTAGCCTTATGCAGCTCAGTAAGAGCATACCGCTCCACGTCGGCTGCAGTCTCGCTCTTCTTGTTGATAATCGCGGCCAGGGCATAAGTGCTGCGCAGGTCTTTCTCCATCTGGGTGATCCGATCCTTCATCCGTTGGATCCGATCATTTTCGGGAACAACACCAGAGGAGTCATCAACAAACGAGGGCACTGGGAAAACCTGCAGGCAACAGTGTTAAAGAGGATAATATGGTCAAATTAGACATTCAGCAAAACTCCCATCGGGAGAGGTATAAGCAATCCCTATCAGGAGAAGCACAAGTGAAGATATTACGTTAAAAACATGCTGGCAACATTGCCGGCATAATATTCATTACAAACTTAAAGTTCTTGCAGCAGAATAATGTTTCATGCTAGCCCAAGGGTGAAAATGTTACAACAATCAAGGAGCCTGAGTCTGGGTCGACAGGCTAGGGCCAACCGATGTTTTTCTCGAGACTAAATCAAGGAGCTGGCGAGCACAAGTACGGGCAGATGCCGTAAAAGTGCTCAGATCAATAGATCGCCCATCTTTCCTTTCGGCAGCTCCTTAGTCATTTCTTCAATGTCAGCCTTAAAGCCATAACCCATCATAAGTTGGAAGGCAAGTAGGGCGCCATAGGTACGCGAGGTACGCTTGAATACCTCAATGACCTCCTTGGTGTCGACTGCGAAAGCATCAATTAGCTGCCCCAGAGTCTTCTCCTGCGTGGCCTTGGGGAATATCATCGAATGCATCCGCGCCAGAGCACCCTTTCCCTTGTCAAGGAGCCCCCGGGTGAGTTGGTGAGCGGCGAGAACCGTCGACACACCGTTTGCCGGGGAGTTGCTCGGAATTTTATCCAAGGCAGTAGCAGGGATGTCGGCAGCTTCTGCAAGTGGTCAAAAGAAATCGTTGACGAAGAAGCAGATCCATAAAAAAAAGAAGTAATAATCTACATGGGACGTAGGAACTTACCAAGCAAGGCCAAGGCAGATTGGCGGAGGAGTTCATCTTTTTCTGCCGTCCGAGCTTCCTCCTCCTTCAGCCGCTCCTTTAGCTTGTTTAGCTCTTCTTTCAGGGAGTCGACCTCCTGGCGAGCTATGGCGGCCTTTTTGATGGCACCTTCCAACTTTGAAGAGGAAGACTTAGCCTCCTCCTGCAGCCGAATTTTGTCCGCCTCTAGAGAGGTGAATTGAGAGGCGAAGGCCTCTAAAGAGGATATCACACCTCGCAGATCCTTGAAAAAAGGAAATGTTTGACAAGGATCGTTAAGCAAAGACATGTTTTGAAAGGTTCTTGTTAGATTCAGCAAAGACTTACAGAAGGAGGAGCTGCAGCAGCAGCAGGAGCATCTTTCCCTTTGGAAAGGGAGGAGGCTGTCGATGCTTGCATCACGGGAGCCGCTTTAAGAGCCGAAGCTTCGGAAGCTGCGGCAGCCGGTGAAACAGCATCAGATCTGGCCTTCTTGGGCGGAGGCTCAATGAAAGTATCATCACTGCAAGGAAGATTCGATTAATCAAGATTATCAGAAGAATTTGAAAAAGTCAAGAAAGTTGAAAATAGTAAGAAGAAAAGCACTTACAAATCAAGGAGGTCATCTTCGTCGGCAAAACCGCCGATTGATCTCTTCATAGGAGAAGCCCTGGTCTCCTCCGCAGCTGCATCAACAAAGGCATTGTGATCAGCGTCGTCATTGCGCACTGATCCCTCTGTGTCGCAAGTATCACCGGCTGATGGGGGGAGATTGGCATGGGCAGTTTCAGAATCTATCGGGTCATCAGGCTCGTTGAATGGGCTTGTGTGTTCAACAGTACGAAAGTCAACAGGCTCTGAAGAGCCTCTTCCTTCGGAAGTGTCATTTGGCAAGTTATGAAAATCCTCGGAGGCTGCGAAGGTCTGTCGAAAGGAAAAGTAAATGAGGATAACAGTAATATATGTCGGTAACAGCATACCAAGAGTTTAAGGAGGAAATTACCTCTGGTGCTGGATGATCAGCATCGAAAGGAATATATGGAGATATCAGCGGGATCGAATCCTCTTGACTAAAGGAAGTGAGGCGACGGACTTCATCAAGCAGTTCTTTTTCCGATAATTCGGCAGCGTTGATTCTAGTTTCATCTTTGGGACCTGAGTACAACCACATTGGGCGAACCCTAGCCATGATTGGTTGGACTCGACGTTTCAGAAACACTGCCGCTACTTCTGTACCGACCATGGTTTGCCCGTCAGCCTCCTTGATCCGAAGGAATCTGGCAAATAATTCATCGGCTGCTGTTTTTTCGTCGGGAGAGAGAACATTTTTCCAGGAATTCTTAGGCTTGGCCTCAAGGACGTCGACGAAGCGAGGGAGCTGGCATTCGGGTGATGGAGAATCCTTGATGTAGAACCACTTCAATCTCCACCCTTGTACGGACTCTCTCATCGGGAAATTGAAGTAATTAACATCTGAACGAGCTACGAATCCTACTCCTCCGGTGACAAAAGATCCATTGCTACTACTGTATCTCTTCACGTAAAAGATCTTCTTCCACAAACCAAAGTGGGGCTCAACGCCCAGATATGCTTCGCAGAGGGTAATGAACACAGCAACGTGAAGAATCGAGTTGGGAGTGAGTTGCCACAGTTGGATTTCGTAAGTTCGCAGGAGATAGAGGAGGAATTCGTGAACAGGAAGGGAAAGGCCTCGGTACAAGAACGACAGGAACATCACGGTAAAGCGGCAGGAGGGTTAGGTCGAGAAATCGCACCTGGAAAGATTACGTTCCCCTCATCGGAGGAGATCAGTCCCAGGCTTCGGGACCTCGTCACGCTTGGTGACGGTCGAGGCTGTCCAATCACCAGGCTTGGCTGATGAACTTGGTGGCGCCGGCGGCGCCGGAGCTGGAGGAGGAGCATTGGGGGCGACCTCCTTCGCAAGAATCGAAGAAGATCTGGCGGCGGCACCGACGCTCGTGGAGCTGGCGGCGGCACTAGGGATTTTCTTCTTCACCATTGCGAGATCTGAACGAATCGGAAAGACAGTGGTGGCGGCGCGAGCTCCAGTTGCGAACAAGAAGAGCAAGAACGACGAAGAAGACGAATGGAGGAGAATAAAAGGGATTTTTTATCTCTTAAGGAACTTAAGGAAGGCTTCGTGTTGTTAAATGGGCCTTTCCCCAGTTAATGATCGCGGAAATCGAGGAGGTGCCTTGTTAACCGTGTAAAGAGGAGCAGGAATCGCTTGAAAACAAGGCTGGCAGGTCGTGTCTTATCAGTCAGAATCAAGGGGACAGAAAAACGTCATCAATGACGTCATGGAGAATGATTGCATACGAAGGGATAAGAAAAGATCGGGTGATCGACTTGAGCCTATGCGCGGATTGCAAGCATCCGCACTTAGGCTCGGGGGCTACTCCCATCGGGAGCTGTCGCGCACCCGATAAAATGAGGACTCGAAGGAAATAATTGACTCAAGTCTGCGCCCAGGCGTAATACGCCCGCGCCTGCTCACTACTCCCATCGGGAGCGCTGGATGCGCACCCGACGAACTTTTTCGAAACTCCAGGATCATGCCCGGGGACTGATTCTCGTGTAGGGTAACGTTGTTTTGCCATCGGCAGTTAACCAAAAAAGTTGGGCATGTTATTCGGTATCCCTTGCATAAAGAAAATGTATCGGATGCACTACAAGAGGCTTGCAGAAGAAGATATTCGAGTGGTACAACTTGAGTCTACGCACGGATTGCGAGCATCCGTACCTAGACTCGGGGGCTACTCCCAGAGCGGGACGCGCACCCGATAGAAGACAGAAGAAATGCAAGAACGATCAAGGAAAAGGAGTTCGGAAGAAGACATGCTTCAGTCTCTACCCGAACTATGTTCGGCTAGACACTCGGGCTACACGGCATTACCCTTCGGGTAACCACTATTGCTCTACCCTATACGCCCAGGTGGAGGCCCATGAAGGTACTCGAAGACAAGATGGGCCACTAGGACGGTGCGGCGAAAGATTACTTGAAGTACAAGACACGGAAAGAGCCGAAGAAGGAAAGATTAGAGATAGATCTATTGTAAACCTACTCGTACTCGATTAAACCTCTCGGGACCTGGCCACCTATATAAAGGCCAGGAGAGGGGCTATCGAGGACACAACCAATCTTAGCGATCTTAGCCAACAGAAGCTTAGAACTAGGTTACCCTAGCGATTAGCTATCTCGACGAGATCACAACCGAACTATTCGGCACCCCATTGTAACACTATTTTCTTCATAATCAAGAACAGACAAGCAGGACGTAAGGGTTTTACCTCATCGAGGGCCCCGAACCTGGGTAAATCGCTCCCCCCGTTTGTCTGTATACCGATGCCTCGTATCAGCTTGCAGGATTCCATCAACCCTAAGTCCCAATCGGAGGACATTGTCGAGGAACACCCTCGACAGGCCTCCAGTTAGACCGTATAGGGTAGAGCAACATTGGTTACCCGAAGGGTAATGCCCACGTCAGTAGCCCCCGAGTGTCTAGCCGAACATAGTTCGGGTAGAGACTAGAACATGTCTTCTTCCGAAGTCCTTCTCTTTGATCATTCTTGTCTTTCTTCCATCTTCTATCGGGTGCGCAGCAGCGCTCCCGATGGGAGTAGCCCCCGAGTCTAGGTACGGATGCTTGCAATTCGTGCGTAGACTCAAGTTGTACCACTCGAACATTTTCTTCTGCTCGAAGTCTTTCTGCAAGTCTTTGTACTCCACCCGATACATTTTCTTTATGCAAGGGATAACGCGCCCAACTTCTGTTGGTTAACTGCCGATGGCAAAACAACGTTACCCTACGCAGAATCAAGTCCCCGGGCATGATCCTCCGTCCCTCCATCCTCACTTATTCTCTTGTTTGTTTGAGCGACAGCCCGCTGACCCGTTCGACTTACTCGGTCACGGAGGGAGTTATCGAGTCGCATTTCCTGACGATTATGGGTTTGCCCAAATCTAGAGTTTGCTCCATCGAGTAGCCCCCGAGTCTGGGCACGGGAGTTTACGTCCGGGTGCAGACTCGAGTCAAGTTTTTCCTTCGAATATTTATTCTGTCGGGTGCGTCGCGCTCCCGATGGGAGTAGCTCCCGAGCCTAGGTGCGGATGCTCGCAATCCGCGCATAGGCTCAAGTCGATCACCCGATTCTTTCTTATCTCTTCGTATGCAATCATTCTCCATGACGTCATTGATGACGTTTTTCTGTCCCCTTGATTTTGACTGACAAGACACGACCTGCCAGCCTTGTTTTCAAGCGATTCCTGCTCCTCTTTACACGGTTAACAGGCACCTCCTCGATTTCCGCAATCATTAACTGGAGAAAAGGCCCATTAACAATACGAAGCCTTCCTTAAGTTCCCCAAGAGATAAAAAATCCCTTTCATTCTCCTTCATTCATCTTCTTTGCCGTTCTTGTTCCTCTCCTGTTCACAACTGCTCGCGCCGCCACCACTGTCTTCCGATTTCTCCCAGATCTCACAATGGTGAAGAAGAAGAACCCTAGCGCCGCCGCCAGCTCCACGAGCGGCGGTGCCGCCGCCAAAACTTCCTCGATTCTTTCGAAGGAGGGCGCCCCCAGCGCTCCTCCCCCAGCTCCGGCGCCGCCGGCGCCACCGAGCTCAGCAGCCAAGCCCGGTGATTGGATAGCCTCGACCGTCACCAAGCGTGACGAGAAGAGATCCCGAAGCCTGGGATTGATCTCCTCCGACGAGGGGAATGTGATCTTTCCAGGTGCGATTTCTCGACCTAACCCTCCTGCCGGTTTTACCGTGATGTTCTTGTCGTTCTTGTACCGAGGCCTTTCGCTTCCTGTTCACGAATTCCTCCTCCATCTCCTGCGAACTTACGAAATCCAACTGTGGCAACTCACTCCCAACTCAATCCTTCACGTTGCTGTGTTCATCACCCTCTGCGAAGCATATCTGGGCGTTGAGCCCCATTTTGGTTTGTGGAAAAAGATTTTCTATGTGAGAGATACAGCAGTAGCAATGGATCTTTTGTCACCGGAGGAGTAGGATTTGTAGCTCGTTCGGATGTCAATTACTTCAATTTCCCGATGAGAGAATCCGTGCAAGGGTGGAGATTGAAGTGGTTCTATATCAAGGATTCCTCGTCACCCGAATCTCAGCTCCCTCGCTTCGTCGACGTCCTTGAGGCCAAGCCTAAGAATTCCTGGAAAAATGCTCTCTCTCCCGACGAAAAGTAGCAGCCGATGAATTATTTGCCAGATTCCTTCGGATCAAGGAGGCTGACGGGCAAACCATGGTCGGCACAGAAGTAGCGGCAGTGTTTCTGAAACGTCGAGTCCAACCAGTCATGGCTAGGGTTCGCCCAATGTGGTTGTACTCAGGTCCAAAAGATGAGACTAGAATTAACGCTGCCGAATTGTCGGAAAAAGAACTGCTCGATGAAGTCCGTCGCCTCACTTTCTTCAGTCAAGAGGATTTGATCCCACTGACGTCTCCGTATACTCCTTTTGATGTCGATCATCCACCACCAGAGGTAATTTCCCTCCTCAAATTCTTGTTATGCTGCTATCGACATATATCACTGTTATTCTCATTTATTTTTCCTTCGACAGACCTTCGCAGCCTCCGAGGATTTACATAACTTGCCAAATGAAACTTCCGAAGGAAGAGGCTCTTCAGAACCCGTTGACTCTCGTACTGTTGAGCATACAAGCCCATCAAGCGAACATGATGACCCGATAGATTCTGAAACTGCCCATGCCAATCTCCCCCATCAGCCGGTGTTACTTGCGACACAGAGGGATCAGTGCGCGACGATGACGCTGATCACGGTGCCTTTGTTAATGCAGCTGCGGAGGAGACCAGGGCTTCACCTATGAAGAGATCAATCGGCGGTTTTGCCGACGAAGATGATCTCCTTGATTTGTAAGTGCTTTTCTTCTTCTTACTATTTTCAACTTTCTCGATTTTTTCACATTCTTCTCATAACTTGGTTGATCGAATCTTTCTTGTAGTGACGATGCTTTTATTGAGCCTCCACCTAAGAGGGTCAGATCTGATGCTGTCTCGCCAGCCGCCGCAGCTTCCGAAGCTTCGGCTCTCAAGGTGGCTCCTGTGGCGCAAGCATCGACCGCCTCCTCTCTTTCCAAAGGGAAAGAAGGTCCTGCTGCTGCAGCTCCTCCTTCTGTAAGTCCTTGTTGAATCTAGCAAGAATCTTTCGGAATGTGTCTTTGCTTAACGATCCTTGTCAAACATTCCCTTTTTTCAAGGATCTACGAGGTGTGATATCCTCTTTAGAGGCCTTCGCCTCTCAATTCACCTCTCTGGAGGCGGACAAAATTCGGCTGCAGGAGGAGGCTAAGTCTTCCTCTTCAAAGTTGGAAGGCGCCATCAAAAAGGCCGCCGTAGCTCGCCAGGAGGTCGACTCCCTGAAAGAAGAGCTGAACAAGCTGAAGGAGCGGCTGAAGGAGGAGGAAGCTCGGGCGGCAGAAAAGGATGAACTCCTCCGCCAGTCTGCCTTGGCCCTGCTTGGTAAGTTCCTATATCCCTTGTAGATTATTACTTTTTTATGGATCTGCTTCTTCGTCAACGATTTCCTTTGACTACTTGCAGAAGCCGCCGACATCCCTGCTACTGCCTTGGATAAAATTCCGAGCAACTCCCCGGCAAACGGTGTGTCGACGGTTCTCACCGCTCACCAACTCACCCGGGGGCTCCTTGACAAGGGAAAGGGTGCTCTGACGCGGATGCATTCGATGATATTCCCCAAGGCCACGCAGGAGAAGACTCTGGGGCAGCTGATTGATGCTTTCGCAGTCGACACCAAGGAGGTCATTGAGGTATTCAAGCGTACCTCGCGTACCTATGGCGCCCTCCTTGCCTTCCAACTTATGATGGGTTACGGCTTTAAGGCTGACATCGAAGAAATGACTAAGGAGCTGCCGAAAGGAAAAGATGGGCGATCTATTGATTTAAGCGCCTTTACGGCGTCCGCCCGTACTTGTGCTCGCCAGCTCCTCGATTTAGTTCTCAGAAAAACATCGGTTGGCCCTAGCCTGTCGACCCAGACTCAGGCTCCTTGACTGTTGTAACAATTTTACCCTTGGGCTAGTATGAAACATTATTCTGCTGCGAGAACTTTAAGTTTGTAATGAACACTATGCCGGCAATGTTGCCAGCATGTTTTTATCATAATATCTTCACTTGTGCTTCTCCTGATAGGGATTACTTATGCTGCTCCCGATGGGAGTTTTCGTTGGATGCTTAATTTGACCATATCATCCTCTTAACGCTGTTGCCTGCAGGTTTTCCCAGTGCCCTCGTTTGTTGATGACTCCTCTGGTGTTCTTCCCGAAAGTGATCGGATCCAACGGATGAAGGATCGGATCACCCAGATGGAGAAGGACCTGCGCAGCACTTACGCCTTGGCCGCGATTATCAATAAGAAGAGCGAGATTGCAGCCGACGTAGAGCGGTACGCTCTTACTGAGCTGCATAAAGCTACCGAGAGCTTGAACTGTGAGTCCTTTGATCTCTTCACCCTTTGGTCGATAGCGTTTTATCTGATCTTCTTTTTTACTTCCTTGCCAGTCATAGCTCTGAACCGTGCGGAGGAGAGCAAACGGGTTCACGAGCGTGTGAATGCCTTGATCGAGCTATCCTCAGCCGAGGAAATTTTCTGGCGGGAGCACTCGAAGGCTTCGGCTGTCGCACAATTTCAGGATCGAGTTCAGCAGGTCCACCACTTCTTCGACAAGTGCTATAAGGCCATGAGGGTGGTTTGGAAGACGATGTTTCCTTTGAACGCAGTTCCCCCCACGCTCCTTGCATTGATGTCGGAGTTTGGTAACGCCAAGAAGATCCGGGACTTGGTGCGCGCGCAAGTTTTTGCAGGAGCCAGGTTTACACTTGCTCTTGTACTTGCCCGTTATCCTTCGGCAGGTTTACTGTCGATTGCCAACGTTACTGGAGACTTGGAGGCGCTGTATCCGAAGGTGTTGTTGCCTGCCAACATAATTGTCGACAGACTCGAGAAGGATTCAAAGGTACCTGAAGAAAAAGGAACTCCGCAAGGATGATTTCAGGGTTTTAATGACTGTTTGTAAATAGATAGTTTGACTACTTTATCCAAGTGTTTGGATTATGTACTGACGCCTTTTCATTCGGTAGATACATGCATATGTACTTTTACCATGTTATTGCCGTTGGCAAGTTTCAATTTTGAGCGAATCTTAGTTGCTCGTTTTTAAATGTATGTATATTGGCTGTTTAGCAAATCATGTGAGTGATCAGCTCGTGTTGCAGGTCTTGCTAAACCTGTTGTATGCGCAACTTTGCTTTCAACCGTTTTAAATTTCGACAGGCACTCCCGAATATTTCGGGTGTAGTGATTCTGCCGATGAGCCCGTTGTTCCTTGATATTTCCATGAGTGAAATATCGAACGTGGGTTGTTGTTTATGTGTATTTCCAAACTCTTGCTATTTACGGCACTCGTAGAGGCATCTATAGCAGAGGGAAAGGTGAACGTCTTTTTAGCACTCGTAGAGGCTTTTTGGAACACGATCCTTGTACTACGTTTTCGTAGTGACGGGGCGTAGAAGTTCGTGATCACTGCAATGCTTTATCAAAAGATGGAAGCTTAAATTCTTATTAATAAAGTAAGCACGGGGCTGAAGGGCGAAAAAGGAAGGCCCTGTATAAAGTAGAAGAAAAAAGGAAAATAAATGCTGAAAAAATTCTTAATCAAGGAAGGGGTTCTTCTCTTCTTCTGGCTTCTTCACCACGTTAGGGGTAGCCGCAGCGTTGCTGATTTCACCAGGGGTTTGAGCTGTGACTGCCAGCGTCTTGCTGTTTTCTATGCCTTCTGCGTCATCAACTGCCGAACCTTTTGCTGCCGAACCTTTTGCTGCCAAAGCTCCTGCTGCCGAGGCTTCTGCTGTCGAGGCTTTAAGGGCAAGGTCGGCTGGCTTCTTTTTGCTTCCCCTGTCGTCCTTCTCTTCCTTGATTTCACGCAACAACAACTTGGGTGGAGGCTTAATAATTTCTTGCTTGCTCCCAAACTTCGCAGCGATCCTCTGGAAATCGCGATCGCAACTGTCTGAGCGCGAAAAACTTCCATGGACTGTGATGTTTGTCCCTTTGTTGCCAGGCATTTTCAGCTTGAGATATGCATAGTGCGGCACGGCCATGAACTTGGCATAGGCTGGTCTCCCGAGTATAGCATGATACTGTGACTCCCAGTTCACTACCTCAAACTCGATCTTCTCCTTCCTGAAATTGTCGGATCTGCCGAAGACAACGTTCAGGTAAATTCTTCCAAGAGAGTAACCTGGTTCAGTTGGCAGAATCCCGTGGAAGCAGGTGTCTGTCTCTTCCAGCATTCCCATGGTGATCCCCATACTCTTGATTGTGTCGACGAAAATCAGGTTTAACCCGCTCCCACCATCCATAAAGACTTTGCTCATCTTGAATCCCCCTATCTGTGCCTCAACTACCAGGGCAGCGTGTCCTGGTTTTGGTATGGTCATCGGGTGGTCTGCTTGGCTGAACGTAACGTTCTGAGAGGACCACTCGACATACTCAGGGATGTTTGCCATGATGCTTTCGGCCAGATTAATTTCTCGGGTGAGCTTCTTCATCTCTCTTCTCGAGACACCTGTCTTGTGGATCATGCTCATCTGCCCACGTGGTGGTGGGAACGCCTCGTTGGGTTGATGAGGTTGGGCCTGCTGGACTTGGTGCTGTGGTGGGGGTGGGGGTGGAGGTGGTAGCGGTTGCTGTCCTGACTGCTGGATGAGTTTGTGCATGTCGAGGAACTGTCGACAATCCCTAAGAAGGTGACTCGACTTTGTTTTGCCGTCCTTAGAGTCGACATACGAGTGCAGTAACAGGGAGCGTTGATCTGCTCAGCATAGGGTAGTTCGGGAGCCCTCTGCTGCCGTGGTTTATAATTGCCGCGGTTTCCAGAGTTGTTCCGGTTGCCATCCTGTCGATCGTCTCTTCTTTCATCATACCGATCATCATGTCGATCGGAGTATCCTGCAGCTACCAGATTGTTGTCGTCGTAGTTGCGATTTTTCCTCCTTTTGTGCCGATCCCTTCGGCTGCCCGAGTCGTGCTTTGGCTGGTCGTCGTTTTCATCGCTCGCGCGTGGTCTTCGCACGTTGTCCTCGCCATCAGCCCAACTGTTGGCGATTTCCATCAGCTTGGTGATGGTTTTTGGCTTTTTGCGTCCAAGTTCTTCTATGTAACTTTCGCGTCGGACGCCATCGCTGAAAGCGTCGATTGCTCTGTCTACAGATACATCTTCGGCAGCGTTTAGGAGTTTGGTGAATCTCCCTATGTAAGAGCGCATCGACTCCTTCTGCTTCTGCTGGCAGGCGTAGCTCCTCAATCCCGACGGGTCTTTTATATGTTGCCTGGAAGTTAGCAACGAAGGCATCCACCAGGTCGTCCCATGATTTGATGGAACCTTTCGGCAGCCCCCTTAACCAGGCCCGCGCCGAGTCCTTTAAGTAGAGCTGCAAGCACTGCATTGCTGCTATCTGGTTCCCTTTATGCAGAATCACAGTCTGCAGGTAATCATCTATCCAAGATCTTGGTTCCTGCTGCCCATCATACTTGGCAGCGTCGGTGGGAGTAGGCTTGAACTTTTTGGGTGGCATCGACTCGCGGATTTTGTAACTCAAACAATCGGCTCCCCTTAGTTCACCATCGTACTCTTGATCCTCGTCTGAGGAGTCACTGTCGTCATCCTTCCTGGCGGCGCGTCGTCGTCTTGCTTTATCAATCCGGCTCTGGGTGATTTCATCCCGAGCATCTCTCGCCCGATGTTTCGAACCGCTGGCCTGCGCCGTGGTTTTCTCCTTCTGCGGAACTAGATTGTTTCCCAATATGGCGAGACTTTCTAGGGCACCACGGTGAGCTTGTGCCATGGATCCTTCGGGGCGTTGGTTGATGAGGTATGCGGCGAGATTAGCTGTTGCTCCCGCAACGTTCTTCGGCCGTGGCATGCCTGCGGTATCCGTGGTCATGAAAGACTTGGTTAGATTTGACGTTATTTCTCTGGCGTCGTCTTCTGAGAGCCTGGACAGTCTTGACCGATGTTTTCCCGCCCCAAGAGCACTTCGGGAAGCGCTTCCTTGTGAAGCTCTCCGTCGCTCGCTGGATCGTTCTGCCGCAGATAGACGTCTCTCGAGGGTAGCTTGCTCTCTCGACAGGTGCTCCCGGTTTTTCTCTAGTATAGAGCGGTATGCGTTTAGGGTTCCAACCGAGGTTCCTGCGGGGAGCGGGGTGTTGTTAAGTACGGCTGTCCTGGCCGCAGCCCACTCCTCGTCCGCGATGGTATAGTCGCTGTCGCGATTGCTAGCGCTATTTTCGAAGCTCGCTCTCCTGCTGGAACGAGGCGTGCGGTCTCCGTCTCCTCCGTGCCTTGTATTTCCTGTGTTGTTGGCGACGTAGACCTGATGGTGTGCTGTTCTTCGGGTGGCTCTCCGGGCGATGCTGCCGACACTGTCTTCTCCCGACGAGTATCGGGCATTGCAGATGAACGGTGTGTCGCTTGATCCCAAACCGTGCCTGGCGTCGCAGTTCGAGCAGTAGTAGGAGGTTAATTCCGAAGATGTGGGTTCGTCGGATCCTACCGACATTGAGGACGCTGAACGGGGAGTCGAAGGCGCGGGCGAGCTCATCGATTCTGTCAGGCCAGCCAATAAATCGAGTGATGACGACGCGCTAGGACTCGTTGATCCAGAGGTAGGCGATTCCAGCAGCTGGAGAATTCCTTCCGCGTTGACGTTGTAGTGGACGCTGCCGATGGTCATCTCCATGTTTCCTTGCAGATCCGAGAAGTTTGAGCGAGAAGAATCGCTATGCGGGGTGAACTCGTAGGAGCCGAATCGGACCGGACCTCCCAGAGTTGGTGATGGCGGTGCCGATGAAGATGTCGATGACATGATCGGATCTGCCGATGACTGATCTTGTGCCGACAGGGTTCCCACAGACGGCGCCAATTGTCGGGGGTGTTCCTCGACAATGTCCTCCGATTGGGACTTAGGGTTGATGGAATCCTGCAAGCTGATACGAGACATCGGTACACAGACAAGCGGGGAGAGCGATTTACCCAGGTTCGGGGCCCTCGATGAGGTAAAACCCTTACGTCCTGCCTGTCTGTTCTTTGATTATGATGAAAACAGGTTACAATGGGGTGCCGAATCGTTCGGCTGTGATCTCGTCGAGATACTAGTTGCTAGGGTAACCTAGTTCTAAGCTTCTGTTGGCTAATATTGTTATGATTGATTGTGTCCCTCGATAGCCCCTCTCCTGGCCTTTATATAGGTGGCCAGGTCCCGAGAGATCTCATCGAGTACGGGTAGGATCTATCTTCAATTGAACTCCAAGCAATCTTCCGTTCCTAGTGGCCCATCTTGCCCTTGGGTACTTTCATTTTCCCCACTTGGTTCCGTGGCATCTGGTCATGATCTCCATCATCACCAGCATTGCACCAAGGTCATGGCGCCGCTTCATGGTTGTCCATCACTTATAGCTACTATAACAACTACTTGAAATAAAGCTATTACATGATGAATAGACACGCAGGTCTTTAACAAAAATTAAAGACAACCATTAGGCTCCTGCCGGTTGCCATAATACAACAATGAACATCTCATACATCAAATATAATCATCATCACATTATGGCCATATCACATCACCAAACCCTGCAAAAACAAGTTAGACGCCTCTAATTTGGTTTGCATCTTTTACGTGGTTTAGGGTTTTCGAGTAAGATCTAATCTACCTACGAACATGAACCACAACGGTGATACTAGTGTTGACAATAGAAGTGCAAATTACAATCTTCACTATGGTGGGAGAGACAGACACCCGCAAAGCCACTTATGCAATACAAGTTGCATGTCAAGCGTGGAGCAAGTCTCATGAGACGCGGTCATGTAAAGTTAGCCCGGGCCGCTTCATCCCACCATCCCGCAAGAAGCAAAGTACACAAACTAAAGCAACAAAAGCATCACCGCCCACAAACCATTGTGTTCTACTCGTGCAACAGATCTATGCATAGACGTGGCTCTGATACCACTGATGGGGTTCGTTGCATAGAAAACAAAAAATTTCCTACCGCAAAGCGAATAAAACCAACAGATCTAATCTATGGAACACCCAAGATCCAATCTACTAGATCTAAGCAACGAGATGGAGATGAGACTAACCCTCGAAGATTCCAAAGCCTACGAGATTAATCTCGTTGTTGGTGTAGACGATCGTCCCCGGTGCTGCAATCCGGCAGCACTTCCGTACTCGGTCGCGCGTACGGTGTCGATGAAGCTCCTTCCTCTCCCGTTCCAGCGGGCAGCGGAGGTGTGGTAGATCTCCTCCAACGTCCAGCAGCACGACGGCGTGGTGGTGGTGGTGGAGGAAGAAAACTGCAGGGCTTCGCCTAAGCCCGGACAGCGTATGGTGGAGGGAGAGGCGGCCAGAGGAGGAGGCAATGGGGGGATGGTGTGGCCGGCCACCCCCCTCTTTATATAGGGGGCTGGCCGGCCAAGGTGGCCCCCTTTCCATCTAGGGTTGGGGGCGGCGGCCAAGGGGGAGAGGGGCTTTCCCCTCCCCCAAGTTGATCCCCCCAGGGAAACCCTAGGGGGTTGGCCGGCCTGGGCCTTGGGGGCCAAGTGCCCCTGGCCCATTAGGCCAGGGAGCATCCCCTCGGCCCACGGTGGGCCTCCCGGGTCGTGGGCCCCATGGTGGACCCTTCCGGAACCTTCTAGAACCTTCCAGTCAACACCGGAACAATCCCGAACATTTCCGAAAACCCAGAAATCAACTTCCCTTATATGAATCTTATTCTCCGGACTATTCCGGACCTCCTCGTGACATCCTGGATCACATCCGAGACTCCGAACAAACTTCGTCTCCATACCATATTCAAATCTACTTATGCGACATCGAACCTTAAGCGCGTCACCCTACGGTTCGCGAACTATGCAGACATGGTCGAGACTCCTCTCCGAGCAATAACCAATAGCGGGATCTGGAGATCCATAATGGCTCCCACATATTCAACGATGACTTAGTGATCGATTGAACCATTTACATACGATGCCAATTCCCTTTGTCTCGCGATATTTTACTTGTCCGAGGTTTGATCATCGGTATCTCCATACCTTGTTCAACCTCGTTACCGACAAGTACTCTTTACTCGTACCGTGGTATGTGATCTCTTATGAACTATTCATATGCTTGCAAGCTAATCAGATGACATTCCACCGAGAGGGCCCAGAGTATATCTATCCGTCATCGGGATGGACAAATCCCACTGTTGATCCATATGCCTCAACTCACACTTTCCAAATACTTAATCCCACCTTTATTGTCACCCATTTACGCAATGACGTTTGATGTAATCAAAGTACCCTTTCGGTGTAAGTGATTTACATGATCTCATGGTCGAAGGATTAAGACAACTATGTATTGAAAGCTTATAGCAAATGAACTTAATGACTTGATCTTATGCTACGCTCATTTGGGTGTATGTCCATTATATCATTCAACCAATGACATAACCTTGTTATTAATAACATCCAATGTTCATGATCACGAAACCATGATCATCTATTAATCAACAAGCTATTTATACAAGAGGCTTACTAGGGACTCCTTGTTGTTTACATAACACACATGTATCAATGTTTCGGTTAATACAATTATAGCATGGTATATAAACATTTATCATAAACACAAAGATATTATAATAACCACTTTATTATTGCCTCTTGGGCATATCTCCAACAGGAGATGCCCTAACGGAACGGCCTGACATAAGGGCATCTCCAACCGAGCGATGTGAGCGATGGTTTGCGTTCGCGCGTGTCAAAAATGCGTCTGGTACCCCCTCTAGCGGACGACGCATAGTGACTGCGCCATCCGCGGTTTTGACGGAAACATTGCTCAAAAATGCGTCAGGTTTGCGTCTCTGCGGACGCTATACGGACGTAGAGGTCGTCCGCCCGGTCCTTGGACGGGCCCACCTGGCAGGGGCATAAATGCTTCGTCTTCCGCGGCCTAACTTATGGGCGGCGCACTGCAGCCTTTTAGGGCCGCGTTAATGGCGTGCCTCGGCTTCCGCGAGCGTGCGCTGCTGGGCGCCGTCGCAGTGACAGGACATTGAAGGCGAGATGGCGTCCGAGCCTTATAAAGAAACGCTGTCGGCGCTCATTTCCCCAACTACACCATTGCCAGAGCCCACCCTAGCCACCCGACCGACGTCATGGGAAGAAATGTTGGCCGTTCCGCAAGACCAAGAAGGACCGCGAGGCTAGCGGCTCACGGTCCGGCAAGAAGCCACAGGTCGGGCGGTACGTCCGCATCAAGTTCGCGTGCCGCGTTTCGGAGGAAAACCGGCTGGTGCCATGGCCAGACGCAAACCTACCTGGAAGAGGCTGGTACCTCAACTCTAGGCGTGTGCCCCCCCCCCCCGTGCCGCACGAGGGCCGAAAGCGCAGTGACGAGGTGCGCCGCCGCCAAGCGATCTTGCCGGCCGATCTCTGAGAAGATTCGGCGTACGCGCTCAACTCCTACAACTAGATCTCATTCGAGACGTGGGAGTTCGATGCACGCCGCCGCGCTGGCTACCTCGGTGACCTCGACTACTTCGACCGCGAGATCGCCGCGGAAGAAGAGGAGAACGTCGATGAGGGTGCGAACGAGGATGAGGACGAGAAGGAGGAGCGCGCAGACCTCGACGGCGGCGGGCCGGCGTGGGATCCGGAGACCCAGCCGTCGGACATTACCGAGGAGGAGGCCATTGCCATGGCACTGGCCAATAGCAAGCTCGATGAGCTCAACAAGCTCGCTATGTGGGACGGGCTCGCAGTCCAGCTCCGCGAGTCGGCGCCCGCGCAGGAGAGGTCGGTGACTCCTCCGGCCACGCCGACGCGTTCCAAAGACGGCGCGCCAGCTGCTGCTCCGGCCTGGGATCCGTGACCACCTTCAGCACATCCTCCTGCGCAGGCAACGGCCTGGCCGCAGTTGCCGCAGTCTGCCCTTCCTCCTCCACCGCTGGCGTACCAGCTTCCATGATCGACGCCGGAGTTCATCAACCTTGTCACCGACAACGAGCACTAGCCATTAGCTAGGTTTTAGCAGGCCTTTATGGCCTTTTAAAAGTCTTTATGTTTTTTATTAATGTAAATTATGAATTTTATAAATGGGAAAAAAGTATGCGTCGTGCCGCTGAAGCCACCCGACGCAAACGGACGTGCGGTCGATTTCGATCATTTGGAGCGTCCGAAATAAAGATGCCCTAAAATGGACACCGAAAACTTCCTTCTATGTTTGTTTGTTTGTTTGGGTTGAGCCGTGGATAGGAAATTGGTCTATTGTATCACCGAACGGAACGTACGACGGTTTAACGGAGATAACTTTGCTAAGATCCGGTTTTAAGTAGGACCTATGAGATCAACTTTTTTTAAAGACAAAACATGTTTGAATATTTTCAAAAAAATTGCCAACACACATCTGTGTTATATATGCAACGTCAAAAGATTGCTGCTTCAAATTAAACCTACACTTAGAGAGCCAACAAAAACAAATTAATTGTAACCAGATTTCTTTTGTTGAGTGAAATAGAAACAGAAATTCTCAAGAATTTTTTTTAATTGTGAACACATTTATTCATTTTGTTTCTTCAAATGTAGATCAAATTTTGAGCTAAAATTTCTTGGAACTCTAGACAAACTCGTAGGCACGTTGTATTAATTTTTTAGATTTTCCATATTTCCTAAATATGATTTATAAAAGTTGATCATAGGATCTCACCCAAAGGAGAGATACTATACAAGTCTCCCCCGATTTAATTTGTTCGCAAGCAGTGAAGAGTTAAGCGCAGTAAGTTCACTAGTTCTAGCCACGTCCATCGATTAAGCATAAGCCAACCTAGCTTTCCTTTTTTTGCGGATTACTTCACACTAGATTTAATAAAGACAATAAAACGACGAAATGAAGTTCATTGATGTCTTGATAAGCAATATGTGCCCACATGCGTATGAAGTTATATGTTGTGAGCTAAGAAACCTTATGTTGCCCGATTTCACAAATAAACCAAAAGAAAAGAGTGGTAAACGAAGAAACTCGAGGTACGAACACAAGCCGCACCCGATAGAAAGTGAAATTGCTTTCAATGGATCACATAACCATCCCCATAGAATGGCCCGAGGGAGAGAATTATAGTAGAATACTGCTCATGGGAGAGACTTTGCACCACTAGAATCACATGACAGAAACCAATCATACAAAGAGAGTACTCGATACAACCCATAAATGTGTAGTCTATGGAAAATAACACATTCTAAGACCTAACACTAGTACGGAATACATCATTAGTGACATGGCAAAATTGCCGTTAGTGACGTTATTCTGCCACGCCACTAGTTTAGCTTCACTGTTAATTTGTTAGTGACGTACCTCGAGTAGTATGTGATGGTTGCGTTGGTATGCAATGCCACCATTAATTAGTTCGCCAATCGGTGGCGTGCAAGCCTTCACGCCACCAACGAATGTGCTCAACAGTTTAGTGTAGGCCACACACGCCACGTTGGATATCATGCGGAGGTAAATAATTCCCACGCAATTTCATCGGAATTTTGTTCACTTCAATCTAGCGAACTAAATTAATAGAAAAATTATGGGGAAATTCGAACTGGCAAATTATATTCAAATTTGGTACATATTACATCAATTTAAACAAAATTTCAGCATCATCACCGTCGTCGCACTTCAGCATCATCACTGTCGCCGGAGAGGTTAATGCCTTCAAAACCATCGGTGTCGAGGGTACTCCCCGACAATGCCTTCCGTATGGGGCTTAGGGTAGATGAAATCCTATAGGCTGACACGAGATATCGGTTATCAAACAAGCGGGGAGAGCGATTTACCCAGGTTCGGGGCCCTTGATGAGGTAAAACCCTTACGTCGTACCTGTCTGATCTTGATTATAAAAATATCGGGTTACAATGGGGTGTCGAAGGTTTCGGCTATGATCTCGTCGAGAGACTAAGTTCTGTAATGATCTAGATCTAGACTTGCGGTGACTATGATTACTATGATTGCGTGTGTCCCTCGGCAGCACCTCTCCTGGCCCTTATATTGGGATCCATGTCTCGAGAGTACTGTCTGGGTATGACTAGGTTACAAAGAACTCTAGATCTAAACTTTCCTAGTATTCTTCGTCTTCTTGCCTTGTCCTTCAAGAATCCTTCTTCGGAACCGACGTAGCGGCCCACCTGGCTGTCGAGTGCCTTCATGGGCCCCTGGCTGGGCCGTAAGAGGTAGTACAATACTAGTTACCCGAAGGATAATGCCCACATCAGTAGCCCCCAAGTGACTGGCCGAAGAAATTTCGGGCAGGGACTAAAATGTGTCTTCTGTTCGAATCTTCGTTCTTGCCGGAAAAATCTTGACTTTCTTGTAATAGTAGCATCTTCTTTATCGGGTGCCTATTCAGCGCTCCCGATGGGAGTAGCCCTCAAGTCTAGGCACGGATGCTTGCAACCGTGTGTAGACTAAAGTTGTACTACTCAAAGATCTTGATTGTTGATGCCGATGTCTTCAACTATATTTTCTTTATCGGATCTTTATTACTTTCAAGCAAGATTTAGTACGTAAAGGATATCGAGTAACGTGCCCGATTTTATCGGTTAACTGCCGATGGCAAAACAACGTTACCCTACACATAATCAAGTCCCCCGATATGATTCTGGACTGTGCGAGAAAATCTTCGAATCCATAATTTTTATCGTGTGTGCATTCAGCACTCCCGATGGGAGTAGCCCCTGAGTCTGGGCGCGGATGCTTCCAACCGAGTGCAGACTCAGTCCAAACCACTCAAACATTCCAGTTTTCTTCGGATGCCTCTGGTGCAATTACTAGTGCAAAAGTTGCCATGGCCGACGAAGTTGAAGTCGCGCCGTGGTTGCTGGTGTACCATGGCCGACGATTTTTGGTCCCTCCGTGGTGCATGTCAAAACTTTTTTTTTCTCGTTTTTGAGGCCACCTAGCCCGACGAAAGCGGCCAAAACGTCGCGTATGGTGGCCCGGGACGTGGTGCATCTCGAAATCTCGGGTTCGCCGGCCGAGTCAACGCAAATCCGCACCGCCGAGGGATGTAGGGCCCAGATGGCAGCCTCTCTGGCATTGTTTTTTTTCTACATCGCGCCATCTCGTTCAACGTTCTCCGATCGAGCCGTTTACGATGCAGGATCATGGGTCCCGCATGTCATCCTCTATGAACCAAAATTCTTTCTATTCTTGGATTTTTTTTGACCCCCTGATTTCTGGCTACTTCCTTTTTCTTTTGATCCCTTGCCGCCTTGGAAACGTTGAGACCGCTGCTGCTAAATGGGACCCGCATGTCATCCTCTATGTGCAATCAACTTTCTTTTCTTGGAGTTTTTTTGGCACCTCAAATTTGGTCACTTGCCTTTTTCTTTCGATCCCCTGCCGCCTCTCAAACGGTGATACCGCTGCTGCTAAATGGGACCCGCATGTCATCCTCTATGTACTATAAAACTTTCTTTTCTTGAATTATTTTTGGCACCTCATATTTGGTCACTTACCTTTTTCTTTCGATCCCCCGCCTCTCAAACGGTGATACCGCTGCTGCTAAATGGGACCCACATGTCATCCTCTATGTACTATAAAACTTTCTTTTCTTGGATTTTTTTGGCACCTCATATTTGGTCACTTGACTTTTTCTTTCGATCACCTGCTGCCTCTCAAACAGTGATACCGCTGCTGCTAAATGGGACCCGCATGTCATCCTCTATGTACTATAAAACTTTCTTTTCTTGGATTATTTTTGGCACCTCATATTTGGTAACTTGACTTTTTCTTTCGATCCCCTGCCGCCTCTCAAACGGTGATACCGCTGCTGCTAAATGGGACCCGCATGTCATCCTCTATGTACTATAAAACTTTCTTTTTTGGATTATTTTTGGCACCTCATATTTGGTCACTTGACTTTTTCTTTCGATCTGCCGCCTCTCAAACGGTGATACCGCTGCTGCTAACGGGACCCGCATGTCATCCTCTATGTACTATAAAAGTTCATTTTCTTTTTTTCACCCTCTGATTTTTGGCAATTTCTTTTTCTTTTGATCCCCCGCCTCTCAAACGGTGATACCGCTGCCGCTAAATGGGACCCGCATGTCATCCTCTATGTACTATAAAACTTTCTTTTCTTGAATTATTTTTGGCTCCTCATATTTGGTCACTTGCCTTTTCTTTCGATCTCATGCCACGTTTGAAACGTTGAGGAACCTGCTGGCTCATGGGACCCGCATGTCATCCTCTATGAGCAATCAACTTTCTTTTCTTGGAGTTTTTTTGGCACCTCATATTTGGGCACTTGCCTTTTTCTTTCGATCTCATGCCACGTTTGAAACGTTGAGGAACCTGCTGGCTCATGGGACCCGCATGTCATCCTCTATGTGCTATAAAAGTTTCCTTTGTTGGATTTTTTCACCCTCTGATTTTTGGCTTGCCTTTTTCTTTTGATGCCCCCTTTGAAACGTTGAGTAAGCTGTTGGCTCAAGGGACCCGCATGTCATCCTCTATGTCCATCAACTTTCCTTTCTTGGATTTTTTTTCACCCCCTAATTACTAGCTACTTTCTTTTTCTTTTGATCTCAAGCCGCATTACAAACATTGAGACCGCTGCTGCAAAATGGGACCCACATGTCATCCTCTATGTACAATAAAGTTTCTTTTCTTGGATTATCTTTTGCTCCTGATATTTTGTCACTTGCCTTTTTCTTTCGATCTCATGCCGCCTTTGAAACGTTGAGTAAGCTGCTGGCTCATGGGTCCCGCATGTCATCCTCTACGAACAATAAAAGTTTCCTTTCTTGGAGTTATTTTTGACCCCTAATTTCTGGCTATTTGCCTTTTTCTTTGGATCTCCTGCCCCTTTGAAACGATGAGGACGCTGTTGGCAGGTCGGTCCCACAAGTCATCCTCTATGAACAATAAAAGTTTCCTTTGATGGATTTTTTTGAACCCCTAATTAATTTCTGGATATTTCCTTTTTTTTCTTTGATCCCCTGCCGCCTTGGAATCGTTGAGGATGCTGCTGCCTCATGGGTCCCGCATGTCATCCTCTCAGAACGGTAAATGTTTCTTTTCTTGGATATTGTTTACCAAATGATTTTTGGCTTATTTTTTCTTTCGATATCCTGCCGCCTTTAAAACGTTGAGGACGCTGCTGGCTCACGGGTCCCACATGTCAGCCTCTATGAACAATAAGCGCTGAGGACGCTGCTGCCTCATGGGTCCCGCATGTCATCCTCTCAGAACGAAAATGTTTCTTTTCTTGGATTTTTTACCAACAGATTTTTGGTTTATTTTTTCTTTCCATCCCCTGCCGCCTTTAAAACGACGCTGCTGGCTCATGGGTCCACGATGTCAGCCTCCCCGTACAAGAAACATGTGATATCTTGATTATTTTGCAGACAATAAACAGTGTATTGCGCTCTGAGCTATTTCAACGGATAAATTAAATCTTTATTTTTACATAAACAAATTTATATGCTGAATCTCCTTGTTTTTTGTTTTTGCGAAGCATAGGACTTTCCTGTTTTTTTAGAAAAATCCGAACTATCCTGTTTTGGAGTGGGCTGAAATTGTACGAGTCAAAAGGGCCAGCAGGATAGTTCGAATGCCCAGATGTCCACATGCAGCCCAATTGAAATCGTTCTTTTTTTGGATTTTTTTCACCCCCTGATTTCTGGCTACTTCATTTTTCTTTTGGTCCTGTGCCGCCTTGGAAACGTTGAGACCGCTGCTGCAAAATGGGACCCGCATGTCATCGTCTATGTACATAAAATTTCTTTTCTTAGATTATTTTTGGCTCCTGATATTTGGTCACTTGGCTTTTTCTTTTGATCCCGTGCAGCCTCTCAAACGGTGATACCGCTGCTGCTAAATGGGACCCGCATGCCATCCTCTATGTACAATCAAGTTTCTTTTCTTGAATTATTTTTGGCTCCTGATATTTGGTCACTTGCCTTTTTCTTTCGATCTCATGCCACGTTTGAAACGTTGAAAAACCTGCTGGCTCATGGGACCCGCATGTCATCCTCTATGTACAATAAAACTTTCTTTTCTTCGATTTTTTGGCACCTCATATTTGGTCACTTGCCTTTTCTTTCGATCCCCTGCCGCCTCTCAAACGGTGATACCGCTGCTGCTAAATGGGACCCGCATGTCATACTCTATGTACAATCAAGTTTCTTTTCTTGAATTATTTTTGGATCCTGATATTTGGTCATTTGCCTTTTTCTTTCGATCTCATGCCACGTTTGAAACGTTGAAAAACCTGCTGGCTCATGGGACCCGCATGTCATCCTCTATGTACTATAAAAGTTCATTTTCTTGGTTTTTTTCACCCTCTGATTTTCGGCTATTTCCTTTTTCTTTTGATCCCCTGCCGCCTTTGAAACGTTGAGGACTCTGCTGGCTCATCGATAAAACTTTCCTTTATTGGAGTTTTTTTACCCCCTAATTTCTGGCTACTTTCTTTTTCTTTTGATCTCAAGCCGCATTTGAAACGTTGAGACCGCTGCTGCTAAATGGGACCCGCATGTCATCCTCTATGTACAATAAAGTTTTCTTTTCTTGGATTATCTTTGTCTCCTGATATTTTGTCACTTGCCTTTTTCTTTCGATCTCATGCCGCCTTTGAAACGTTGAGTAAGCTGCTGGCTCATGGGTCCCTCATGTCATCCTCTACGAACAATAAAAGTTTCCTTTCTTGGAGTTATTTTTGAACCCTAATTTCTGGCTACTTCCTTTTTCTTTTGATCCCGTGCCGCCTTGGAAACGTTGAGACCGCTGCTGCTAAATGGGTCCCGCATGTCATCATCTATGTACAATAAAATTTCTTTCTTCGATTATTTTCGGGTCCTGATATTTGGTCACTTGCCTTTTTCTTTCGATCTCATGCCGCCTTTGAAACGTTGAGGAAGCTGCTGGAGCATGGGTCCCGCATGTCATCCTCTATGAACAATAAAAGTTTCCTTTCTTGGAGTTATTTTTTACCCCTAATTTCTGGCTACTTCCTTTTTCTTTTGATCCCCTGCCGCCTTTGAAACGTTGAAGACTTTGCTGGCTCATGGGTCCCACATGTCAGCCTCTATGAACAATAAACACTTCCTTTCTTGGAGTTATTTTGTACCCCTAATTTCTGGCTATTTGCCTTTTTTCTTTCGATCCCCAGTCGCCTTCTAAACGTAGAGGACGCGGCTGGCTCGTGGGTCCCAGATGTCAGCCTCCATGGACAATAAACCTCTCCTTTGTTGGATTTATTTTTCACCCTCTGATTTTGGCTATTTCCTTTTTCTTTTGATCCACTGCCGCCTTGGAAACATTGAGTAAGCTGCTGACACATGGGGCCCGCATGTCATCCTCTATGTACAATCAACTTGCAAGATCTTCGAGCGAAAGAGCTTGTATTAGTGGGACCCATATGTCAATCTCTATGTACAATAAAAGTTTCCTTTCTTGGATTATTTTTAGCTCCTGATATTCGGTCACTTTCCTTTTTCTTTCGATCTCAAGCCGCCTCTGAAACGTTGAGTAAGGTGCTGGCTCATGGGACCCACATGTCATCCTCTATGTACAATAAAGTTTCTTTTCTTGGATTTTTTTTACCCCTGATTTTTGGTCACTTGCCTTGACGCTGCTGGCTCATGGGTCCCACATGTCAGCATCTATGAACAATAAACCTTTCCTTTGTTGGATTTATTGTTTACCCCTAATTTCTGGCTATTTGCCTTTTTCTTTTGATCCCCACCGGCCTTTGAAAACGTTGAGGAACCTGCTGGCTCATGGGACCCGCATGTCATCCTCTATGTACTATAAAATTTCTTTTCTTGGTTTTTTTTCACCTCTGATTTTTGGCTATTTCCTTTTTCTTTTGATCCCCTGCCGCCTTGGAAACGTTGAGTAAGCTGCTGACTCATGGGACACGCATGTCATCCTCTATGTACAATCAACTTTCTTTTTTTGGAGTTTTTTACCCCCTAATTTCTGGCTACTTTCTTTTTCTTTTGATCTCAAACCGCATTTGAAACGCTGAAACCGCTGCTGCAAAATGGGACCCGCATGTCATCCTCTATGTACAATAAGTTTCATTTCTTGGATTATTTTTGGCACCTGATATTTGGTCACTTGCCTTTTTCTTCCGATCTCATGCCGCCTTTGAAACGTTGAGTAAGCTGCTGGCTCATGGGTCCCGCATGTCATCCTCTACGAACAATAAAAGTTTCATTTCTTGGAGTTATTTTTGACCCCTAATTTCTGGCTACTTCCTTTTTTCTTTTGATCCACTGCCGCCTTTGAAACGGTGCGGATTCTGCAGACTAATACAAGCTTTTTCTCTCCAAGATCTTGCAAGTTGATAGATTAAATCATGGAATTATTAGGATATGTTTTAAATTTCAAATCCACTTTATGAATTATTAAAAATACCGTTATCCATGTGGGTATGGAGCGAACAAGGATTTTCATATTGGGCATGAGCAGTTTCAAAAATTGGAACCCAATAATTCAAAATAACTAAAAACAACTTTTATGTAGAATCTCCGCGTTTTTTTCTTTTGCCATTCATAGGATCTGTGTTTCATTAGAAAAGGGCCGAAATTGCATGAGCAGAAAGGCCCATTTGTAGTTATTGGGCTTCGACGGCCGGAGCAAGTAGGCCGAGAGCAATTACCATGTAGATGGCCGTTGGCAACCCAAAGTGAAATATTGGGCCCAACAGGGGAAGGCTGAACAGTACTATTTTCTAATTGGAAGGTGGTACATGGCGTAATCCTGCCAAAAAAAAAGATGGACACGGGTTGCTGAAATTTGCCCATCTGCGCCTAATATCGCCGCCGCGGCTCCGCTTCCGCCGCCGCCGCCATGCCTCGTCTCGCGTCGAGCTCGCGGTACTGCCGCGTCTCGGGCACGGGGTACCGCGGCGTCCGCGCGCGCCCCAAAGGTACGTATTACGCGGAGATACGTGACGGCGGCGAGCGCATCGGCCTCGGCACCTACGAGACCGCGCACGAGGCCGCGCGCGCGTACGACGCCGTGGCGTGGCGGCTCGGGCGCCCGCGATCGTCGATGAATTTCCATGACGTGTGGACGCGCCAGCAGGCCGAGGATCTCGCGCCGCCGCCGTACATCGTTAGACAGGAGGAACAGCGCCGCCGCCGCGAGACGGAGCGCCGTTTGCGCATTGCCGAGCGGGACGAGCGCGCGGCGCGCGAGTGGGCGGCCCGCTTCCCCGAGGACGTAGCCGCCGAGAACGAGCACTTCCGCAGACGGAGGGCGGAGAAGGCTACGAGGCGGGCTGCGAAGAAGGAGGACCGCGCACAACGGAGGGCGGAGAAGGCGACGAAGCGGGCCTTCATCGAAGCGCAGCTCGCCGGGCCGACCACCATTGGCGAGGACGACCCCCGTTGGATTGACCTCTTCTCGTCGGATCCGGTGTCGGGCACGACACCGGACTCGTCAGATGTCGAGTTTTAGTTTAGTTTTATCGCACTACTTTGTACAAATATGAACTACGGAGTATCTATCAAGCTAATTTTCTCCTATTTTATGTCTATTTCTAGTCTTTATTTGATCTTCTGTTTTACTGCACTCTATTTTTCATTATATTCTGTTTTTGGCGCTGCATTATAGCGCCTCTGAAAATACGCTGTTTCAGCCCTGCATTTGGCCGCCACAGTTTGCAGCTTCCGGTGAAGCTATTGCCGGCTCCATGCGCAGCATCAGCCCACAGCGCCAAAATATAGAGCCACTGCTGGAGTTGCTGTAATATGTTTGTCAGCAGGAGCTTACCTAATTAGTGAAAAAGATGTTCAGCGTGGGATTCGATAAAAGGATCTTCATGTTTTTTTTCCTAGCGATCCTAGTTCGGACTTTTGATTGTGTTGGCTAGTGCATGAAGCTTGACACCTGTATTATGTGATCCTGATATGAGGATAAGAACACCTTCAGGTTGCATTGCTAATGGTGTCTACTGCAGCAGTGGCGTACCTTCAATGGAGACTGATGCAAGAGAGTTGGTACTGGTGAACCTGCACCTGACATCATCGTGCCACCTGAAGTAGGTTGTGTATTGGGATTAGACTGATAAGCATAGCACCTTGCAAAGAACAAGATGCTGCTAGTGTTGGTTAACGTGATTTTACGACAAAAGTCATGTATGCTCAACAGGTGCCGTACCTAGTTTGGATATTGTGTTGTTACCCTTTTGTGGTTTGGTGTTTGTCCAACAGAGAAAGCTACTCTTTTCCCGTGTAAGTGTTATTATGTGAACAAAAGTTGTATGTACATATATATCGGTCAGAGAACCAAGATTGCATATTCTTGCCTGGTTATAACACATAAGTCATAATAACAATTAAAGAGAAAAGGAACATTTGCCTTTGCAATGTGATTGTGCCAAGTAGATTAGACAACCAACCACAAACATTACAGGTCAACAGCCAAACGCATGCGAAAGTCCTAAGGTAAGCTCCATAATACATGTTGAAACCAAAAGCCTAGAAACCATAAGAAAGGTAGCTCCACATCACAGTTCCACGACAGCAGCATACTGATCATAAAACATATATCAAGTCAGGACAGCTGCACCACTGGGTAAGCATCCATGGGGTCTGGCTCAAGAGCGAAGACTGTGTGAATGCTGCAAAATGTGGCTCTTGCCTCACCCCACCCATACATCTTATCATGGAACCTTACCAAATCAGCATGAATCATCTTGACATAAACATAGCTCCTCTCTCCATGCTGATGGGATTGAACAATGCGCCAGTTGCAGTGCTTCAGCTTGTCAAACAGTATGCAGGAGATAACGAAGCATGCTGGCTGGTCTTTTGTAGTGACAATGGCTTGGAGTAGCTGGTCCTGTGAACCACCCAACTGGATCTTTAGAGCTTGAAGGACAGTCCGTGCCATATAAGCTACCGTTGCTGACTTCAGCTCGGGTTCAGGTGAATGACAGCTGACATCTTGTCCTCGAGATGCAGATCCTTCTTGATCAGATTCAGCGGAATCATCACCACTACTTACAGGTGCATCAGGTTCTACAGAAGGCACATCAGGTACATGCTCCAGTTCATAGGAGTTGGGTGGGACAGCACTGTTTGCTGAAATCTCTACAATACCAGCTCCAGGTAGACCACCAGTATCTACAGAGGGTAAACCACCAATATCCACTTCAGAGGATTCTCGTGGCACGACACCTTTCGCTAGAGGCTCTACCCTACCAGCTCCAGGTCCACCACCAGTCAGTACTGTGGGCATAGTCATGACGGGTTCTACCAATACAAAACCTCCTTCGGGTGGCGTGGCAACTTCGGGTGCAGGATCATCAGTAGCAACTCCAGCATCAGCACCAGTTACATCGGTCTTGACAATAGGTAAACCGTCTTGCTCTAGTTCAGAGAATTCCCGTGGCACGACACCGTTCACTAGAGGCTCTACACTAGCAGCTCCAGCTGCACCACCAGTTTCTTCAGCAGGGGGTAAACCCAATCCACAACCTTCTTCATGTGGCACGATGATGCCACGTATAGGCTCATCAGTACCAGGTCCAGCTGCATCAGTCTCCATAGACAGTAAACAAGGTGGCGTCGGAGGTTTAAAAGACTGGCATGCCATTTCACCTTTGTCATCAGACAATATAGAGTTTTCTTCAACTCTATGTTTCTGCAATAATAAGCACATGAACAGAAATTAGACCAGAGCATCTAGCCATCTAACAGGGGCAGCGGCAAAACAAGCGTCGGTCCATATGTTTACCTTGTCATCTGGGATATCAGAACACACAGATTTAGAAGTCATTTCACATAGCATCCGCTTTTTCGTTCCTTCCCCTACGTCCATCTGGAATAAGTAATACTATTGATCACATAAAACTAATTAATCAAATAAATGCATATGTTGAGAAGTTTGCACGGCAAATTGTGGATTCTGCTTTCATCACCTACGAATCATCGTTCTATATATTTACCTTGTCATCTAGGATATCAGAAGTCACAGAATGAGAAGTCATTTCACTAAGTATCGGTTTTTTCGCTCTTTCCCCTCCATCCATCTGCAATAAGAAGTAATATTGATCACATAAAGCCAATTCAACGAATATATGCATATGTTGAGAAGTTTGCACAACAAATTGTGGATTCTACTTCCAATCACCAAGTAATCTCGTGAGAAATGCATGATCAAGATATGTTTCTCCCTCTTGATCGACATCTGCATCTCCATTAAGACTAATCATCGTGCGATGGTGCTCTTCAGAAGAGCGCATACAATTCCAATCACCAGACAAGCAAAAAATTGTTGATTCTAGTAATGATTAATCAGCAGTGGCCATGGAACGACCACAGATCGACCAAGCAAAAAAAAATCATCAGCCTACTGACCACCAAGCAAAGGAAACAAACTAGGCCCATACATGGCCTCACAAATCATCATCAAACGTCGATCAAACTAGCAAGTTTGAACATGGATTACTAATTTATTTTCTGATAAAGTGAGTACTCCGTATATTAATATCGAAAGATATTGATTACACTGAGCCTCTGCAACAACGCAATACCTTACTGGTAGTACGGATGCACAAGGATTCCTAATACTCCCTCTGTTCGGTTTTAATTAGTCGACGCGAGGGAGAGAAGAAAATGAACTGTCGATGCTTTCAACTAGAGTCAATTAAATACGAACGGAAGAAGTACGTACTCTAGTAGTATTGACAAATATCCGGATTAGTCTAAAAACAAATTGGCATGTAAATCCTAGTAGTCTACTAAACTAGGATCAATACCCTAGATTAGGGTTGCAAGCGGCGTCCGCGAATCGTCCCGCAAAGCAGAAAATTAGAGCAAATAGTGGTTGAGATTAGAGCAGATTTAAAGCACTCGCACTGAAACTAGCTAGCCCGCTACCCACCCCGCTTGACACCCTGCCCTAGATGTGAATCTACACCAAATATTCAAACAAGGATGAGCAACCGCCAATAAAATTTTATCCGCACATCATCATCTCTACCATACAAAAGGGTATGGTGATTTCACATACAGCCATTGTTGCCGCGGGACGAGGATGAGTGATGCGCCGCGGAGAAGGTGCCTCACGCCTCTGTCGCCGCCGCCGTCGAAGAGGAAGTCGAAGCCGCGCGATTGTGGTCCGTCGCCGATATGGAGGTGGAGCTACTAGGGAAGAGATGGAGGTGGAGGTGGAGAGGGAGTGATGGTTTGTACTAGTGGCGGCCGGTGAGATAGTTATAAATACAGCCTCTCTCTCTTTTTTGGCAAGGAATGCAGCTTCTCTTGGAAGGCAACGAGGCAACGCACTCCAGATTTCGTATATTACTATAATAATATGGACGGAGAAATTTGGACGCATCTGTGTTGTCTTGTCAAATGAATCACCAGGATTTGCTTTTAGTACTCCAGATTTGGGCGACCCAAGGAAGTAGAGATAGTAATGTACGCCATCTAGCTGCACGCTATCAAATCAAATAAATGGTCATGCCATTTACTTTTAAGATGGTGCAGCAGTTATTCTGACCAAAGAAACATGCACGTCTGCTGATTATTTCTGATGGGTATACATTTACCGTCCGCTAGCAAAGATTGTTTGGCACATTGTTCTTATGGCTTTCAACATCACACCCCTTAATAATATTATTAATCAATGTTTGGGCAATCAATTGAGTGTGTTAATAAAAAATTAAAACCCACAAATCCAACTGTACTATTTTTAGGGCCATATGAAGGACAAGGAATGATTTTAAATGCCATATGGAGTACCTCCAACCATGTGAAATATGGTTCTGTCATGCAGGTGATACCCATGGCTTCGCATTGGATCTGTATGTTGTCCTACATACAGTCAACTATGAAGTACCACGATTTGGTTTTTGGGTGCAACCGGCTAGAGAATGATGCACGGGTTTGTACAGCCAGTACAATTCACATTAAGATTTTCTGATAGGATGTTGATGTGTATATGTAAGAATCATACACTAGAATGTCTTCTATGTTTAGATGGTTGATCTACGTTTATACTTTCTGTGAACCATGAGGTTAAGACCTTTGTACTGTAATAAAGATTGCTAAATAACAGTATATATGTATGCCTCTAGGGACACTGAAACAGCCAAACAACCATGCATGTGTATAGACCGTATTTGATCAAATTAAAAGAAGCGCCTGGGTTCATGCAAATAGCATAAATTTATCACCTAAGTACATTAGCTATAAATAGTTAAATAGGAGTCAAGACCAACTGAGCTAGCTAGTAGTATGATCCTACTATTACATAAATATCCCTAACTCTGATTGTCTTTGTTCCAGTCCAGCGCGTTGGTGTAGCTTGGGATGAACCAAAACCCCGTATGCCAGTTGGCCCCTGGACCGCTGCTTGAGAAAGATATGCTTTGGTGGTCTTCGCCATTTAGACTGAAGCGGAAAATTTCTTGATGTGATGTGTCAAACTGAGAGCCAATGGCCTGAGGCGTGGTGTAGATGCAGTTTCTTCTTGTCAAATATCCTGGGGGAAATGTTGCACCACCCACTGGCATGAAAATCGGATAGTTCAACCCAAGGAACATAGAATAGTCTCCAAGATTAGTAACCCTTTCCCACGGGTTGGCTGGAAGTAACCGACTAGTGTCATTCGAGAATACAATGCAGGTATACCCCGAATAGCTGTGAACAGCGCGACCGCAATGGACAGAAGGGGTACTATCATAATGAGTTGGAGCACCGTCAGCGTCAAAATCCATTACGCCACGTGCATAGACCAGGAGAAGTCTAGAACGATCTTGAGATCTTGCCAGCCACCACGTACGACTATTAGAGTCAAAATCATCATCGTCATCAAATCCAGCCGTCCACGGAATGAATGGAGCAGGGAGCACTATAGGACCTTGAAAAAGGAAAGAACACGTCACATGAAAATATATTTCATGATTTATCTACTAGTGATATTGATTTGATATTGGGATGCCAATACTAGTACTTTATAAAATCATGGTCGAACATAAGATGGTTTGAAATATATTTCGAACATCTTGGTAAAACTTCATATGGATTTAAAACATGTTCCCGAAAATATTGGTCCAAATTTTAGATGGTTTGAATATAGTACTCCTTATTCTCTAGAACCGGGGGAATATAAACAAATGAAAGTCTTTATCAATATTGCATGGCACCTTTATTGATTCTATTTCTACTCTACCTTAAATTTTCTAGGGAGTAATAATAAAGAAACTTAATTACTAGGGGGCCTTTTTCCTAAGGAACAACATGCACATTAGACCATACTAAAATTCCTATAGATGTTAAATTCTATATATGTCCATACCACAAGAGGGTTATGGTGTGCGCCTATGGAATTCCTTTAAGCCAAAAGATGCCAAGACAGTTCAACAAATAAGAGGTGAAATACTATATAAGTTACGTATATAAAAAAGATAGGGAGGAAATGTTACCAAATTGATTAGGATCCCATGCATAAACATTTCCAAGCTCAGTAACGGCGAACACAAGTCCGTTATGTATAATTGCATCGCAGTATATGGCGCCGTACTGAAACTGGTTTTCAAGAAATATCCATGTACGAGGATATTCGCCATGGAGGTAGGCAATTGCAAAGTCGAAGATTGCGACAAGGGAGAAATCTTGATACCCCCTAGCAGCTGTAGGAACTTGGCAAATAGCTATCTTCTGCAGTTGAATAGCAGAACGCTGATACTCGAATATAAGTGGATTGTGTGTGGTTTCCAACTTGTTCCTCAAAGATGGAAGCTTAATCTTGCGATGAGTGTAGACATTGAGGAGGTTCCACTTGCCTTCGGGGCCAACCATGGCGATCCAATCTCCATTGGCGCCTGCCCGCTCCTCATCCTTACCGTGTGGCATTAGGCCATCATAGGAGAACCTGTCCAGCGGCAGTAGTTTGCACTTGCTGTGCACCGGCAAATCCTCCTTGAACACCGCCCATGGTTTATCCGCCGGGTCACAACAGAGAACACACGGAAGGCCAAACGGCTGAGAAGCAGGCAGAGTGGCACTGTATTTGGCTGACTGAAGAATACTTTTGGAGGAACCGACTAGGGACGCGGCGGTGATGGCGTCGCACTGGCTGATGAGCACTTCAAGGGGGCCTTCCGTAAACACCTTGTGAAACAGCCCAGATCCACAGACCCTGCTCGATTTCGCCATCGCAATGAGGCAGGTGGTACAATGGGGTTGGTATTTTCTTGGGAGATCTACTGATTCGAACTTTGGGAGAGAGATGGCGATCAATGGCGGCAGGTGGGGGTTTGAGTTGGAGAACAGAGGCTCTCAAACTGGGCACTGCTGGATAGGATGCGAAAGCGCCATGGCGGAGACGCAGGCGCGTGCTATGGAAGATGGGCGGAGTGGGGATAGACGACGGAGGTGAACCGAGACGCTCCTCCTCTTATGCATATACTGCCTACTGCAGTTTCGAGGAGAGTGTGAATGTGTTCAAAAAAAGAGGAGAGTGTGAATGTGTTCAAAAAAAGAGGAGAGTGTGAATGTGTTCAAAAAAAGAGGAGAGTGTGAATGTGACCCGACACCCGAGTAGGAGCCGAGCAGACGGACTATAGGAGTAGCCCCATCATTACAGAACATTAATCGTGCTTCCTACAATAAATAAGTGAAACATCCCAGGCTTGTGTTGTCTAATCAAATCGATGGCCATGTCAGTATTATGGTGAACAAATAAAACAAATACACACCAACCTTGTTCTTTTTGCAACGTACACCAACCTAGCAAGGCATCAACCTTCTCGCCATCAACTACGACTCCGTGGCTCCGTCCCACCAAAGTTGTCTCAACTTTGTAAAAAAAATACATCTATCCATCTAAATTTTAACAAAGGTGAGACACTTTTGGTGGGACCGAGGGAGTACAAAAAAACTTCACTACTCCATGCTAGTATCGGCCACTAATTCAAATTTCAACTGAAGGCGTGCTATTTTATGGTCCTGAAAATTGCCAAAAAAAAATACAACCCAAAAATGCAACAGATCCATGTTAAGGGGGTACACCCTACGCAATATACATTAAGAAACTTTGAAACTTCAGCGACCTTGTAAGAATGCCCATGACAGTGCAGTTTTGCCAAATTAGGAAGAGACGAAATATGAATTCAACCAAAGAAATCTAAACGAATCCTTAGACAATAGCATAGTTAACACGTTCAGAAAAAAATGATGACTCCAAAAGAACAACATTAGCAAGAAATACTCCATTTTAGTTTGAATTTGCAGTCACATACATAACTAGTAGTACTGCCAAAATACTATAATACTCCGAGCTGCATTCTAGCACTCCAACTAGCTAGCTAATAGTTCTGGAGTAGTAGTACTACTATACAAGTCCAAAATACATCCGAACGAACCCTACTTCGAACTAAACTACTCCCTCCGATCTTCGAGTAACTACATTGCAGTATGACTAAACGAAGATTATTGTATAACCTTCTTGTTGATGCAAACGCAGATAGGCAACACACGCTGCCCTCCATTCTGCTTCGCGTAACGGGGCGGCACCGCCAGGAAAGAAGTGAGCTGCTGCAACATGATCGAGCTAGGCGTCGGGGAGCTCGTCGGCTCGATTACCGCCATCAAGGTGTCCGTCGAGAGGTCACTGGTCCCAGCCGTCGCCGGCGCCGGCGGACCAATCACCAACAGCTGCGCCTTGTACATCGGAAACAAGCACGCGGCCGACCTGATGCACACACAGGACACAATGGTGGTCGGGCCGAGCGCTCCAACGGTGATGGCGAACACGCTACCGTCTTCTTCCCCACTGCCGATGAACAGGTGTCCCCGCGGTTGTACCGGAACACGAACTATGCACCAGGCGGGTATGCCATACTGGAACGTAAACACTGGGATGGAGTGGGATGCTTGGAGGTGTACCAGGAGCTCCCGCGGCGGGCCGGTGAAGCTGCAGCCGGTATTGATGGCCTCTGTGCAGCCGCACGGACCATGCGGGCACGCGATATAGTGCTTGTAGGACTCCGTGGAGGCGACCAAGCTCTGGCAGCCGACGCACTTGACCATTGCCCCAGATCGATTCGACGGCGGCAATCTTGGCCCAGATCGATTCGACGGCGGCAACCACGCCGGCTGCTCGCACTTCTTGCACGGGTTCGGCGCAAGCTCGCCGACGCAGCGCCGACAGCCCATATGACCGCCCTTGCACTGCACGGAACAACGTACGTGGCATCAGTTGTCATTGACATTTCTCACAGGTGAACCTAAGAATGAAATCGGAAGGGAGCGACCTTGGATATGGGGGGTTTGAAGGGCAGCAGGCAGAGGGGGCACAAGAAGAGGGCCTCCTCCATCTTCAGAGAAGAGTGATCGGGAAAACGAGAACGGGATGGGTTCTTTTTTTTATACATGCCTTGGAGTGGAGTATGGATACTACTACTTATAGGAAGAACTTCCTTGCTAAGAATCGGCGTCGGCCGTACGCAAGCATAGATGCACCAGCGGCTCTGCAGTTTGTCAAAATAAAAGGACAGAGCTGCAGTGACTTGAAGTCTCCAAATCTCATTGTGACTTGGTGCCACCATCTACCAACCATTTGAGATCCAACGTTCCAAACTAATCTCTTATTTCGAACCTAAAAACAAAAATTATGAAAAAAATCCAGTAAAATGTAGATGCCTTGTTCTAAAATCTGTGAATATTTCATCCCACTCGGACGATTAGCTTGTGATTAAAGAGCTTTTTACGTATACGAGCACTAGTTTAAACTAAATACTCCCTCTGATTCATATTAATTGACTTCAATATGGATGTATCTAGAACTAAAATGTGTCTAGTACATCCATATTAGAGTCAATTAATATGAACCGGAGGGAGTATATATTTGCTCACAAACCTTTGATTCAAATCGAATGAAACTTCACCAAAATATAAATCGAAATATGCACGATTAACTGGAAGTTCTTGAAATATTTCTGAGCAATTATAATAATTATTTAGTTTAAATTCTAAGTCGATCGCATACATTGGATCTGAGATGGATGGTGGATGGTGGCACCAAGTCACTGTGAAACTTGGAAGTATCAAGTCAGTGAAGCTCTATCCCAAAATAAAAGCTTCGTGAAGGGGGCAGTTTGGTTCAAAAAAGAAGACAGTGCCAAGCAGTTGTCAAACAATACCCATATAGTCAAATGTACTCCCTCTGATTCAAATGAATTGACTCAACTTTGTCTAGATATATGGATGTATCAAGTCACTGAAGCTAAAATAAAAGCTTCATGAAGGGGGAAGTTTGGTTCGAAAAAAATACAGTGCCAAGCAGCTGTCAAATAGTACCATAACGTCAAATGTACTCCCTCCGATTCAAACGAAATGACTCAACTTTGTATTTTGCATGTTAAAGGTTTTTCGTAAAACTTGGCCAATCTTAACATAGTTTGCCTTTCTAAAAAAAGATATAAGCCCTAAGGCTCCTTTGATTCATAGGATGGGAAAACCATAGAAATATGGAAAACATAGGATTGAGATTTAATGGCTAGTTGAATCATATAGGAAGATGAGTTGTGTTTGATTGTGCCAAAGGAAATTTTCCATGAGGTATGACCTAATGTTTTATTCTTATAGGATTTGCACTGCAAGATTCCTATAGGATATGTTCCTATGAATCAAACAACTAGTGTGGGGAAAATTCACATGTGATCTAAATCCTACATAATTCCTATACAAATCCTATATATGAATTTTAGTTGTTAGGTCACTTAAAATGACTTCACTTGAAGAGTTACATTTTTGTTTTTTTCTGAATTAGTAGTGATGCCTAACCATATATATACCTAAACCAAGAGAATCAGCATAAACTTATGTATATTAATAGTAAGCGCATATATGAATGTTTTTTATCTACAAACCCAGGGTCATATATATGTACATAGAAACATGCATATATGCTAGTTTTTGTACCTTGGTGTGTTCCTCTTTTGGGCTATCTCTTTTTTGTTCACCGATTCACAACCAACGCCCTAGATTAATTTGGCACTTAAAAAATAACATTTTGTTTTTGGCGCACTAACACAAATAGTAGTAGCACGGTCAACACTGTAGAGAAGTACAAAATAAATGTGTGTGGGAAAAAATGACTTAAAGTGACCATTACATTGAGAAAAAGGGTAGAACCAAGCATTGCACAGGGAAAAAGCAGTGTAGTGCCCAGAAGAAAAAAACAAGTTGGGTTATACTCCCTCCATCCTGAAATAATGGGTGTAGAGTTAAAATTTGTCCATAAAAGAGTGTACTTCTCGTTTTGCAATGCACTTCAAAATTTGTCCACAAAAGAGTGGTAGTAAAAAATATTTCTTTCTCATCACGAGGGATATAGTTTCTTCACGACTAGTACGTACTACCTCCATCACAAAGCTTAAGTCTTTTTTTAAGAGTCAAAGCAAGTAAAGGTTGACGAAAATTTAGAACAATCTATCAACTAATATAATATTTTGTAGATACCATACCAAAAAAAATCGTTGTCTATGTATTGATATTAATTTTGTATTTTGCATGATAATGATTTTTGGTAAAATCTTAGTTTACCTTGACATAGTTTGAGCTTCTAAAAATAATATAAGCCTTACGCTTTGGGATGGAGGTAGTAGTATTTAGCATAATATGGTTTTCTTATTTACTACATGCATTTAGATCATTGGAGGTGGAAAAGTTGAAGAGGAAAGTGATGGTCGATGACAGTTTCCCAATGTAATAATAAAATCCTTAATATGCCTTGAAAACCCACACGTACGCTCTTTCTAGGACAGAGGCAGTATGAGGTAATGCACCCACGCGCTGTCATCTGCCGGTTCGTGCTATGTCTCCCAAATCTTGAAATATCGTCAGTTATCCATTTCACGTCCACACTTCTCCCTCTCTCCACGGACTAGGAAAAAACCCTCTCTTCACTTCCCCTTCCCATTCCACCGATGGAGAGCCCAACCGACGCCGTCAACGCAGCGAAAGCGAAAGCCGCGCGGCTGGCCTTAGCCGCAGAGGAGGCGTGCAGAGCCGCGACCGCAGCACGCATGGCCGCAACGGCGGCGATCATTGCCGCAGCGGATGCCAAAGACGAAGCGGAGGCCATTGCCGAAGGTCGGGCCATCGGTCGCTCATCGGCATCTGATGCTGTTGGTAGATGGGTCCACTCTCTTGGGAAGCATCCCCTAGATGACGAGGACGAGGTTGAACTCATCTTTGAACCGCCGCCGCCGACCTTCGACGAGAATATCGTCGACGAGGGGGAGGAAGTATGTTCCGATTCACCTCTCTCCCTTATTCAACATAGCCCTGTATCGATTTGCGCTATGGTCTCTCCCTCTTTTTTTTGCGCTATAGCGTTTTGAATTAGCGTCAGAATCTTTTTAGATTCATATTCAGTATTAGTTGCAACTGCTACATATTTGCTTCACATCCGATTCACCTCTCTCCCTTATTTAACATAGCCCTGTATCGATTTGCTCTATGGTCTCTCCCTCTTTTTTTTGCGCTATAGGGTTTTGAATTAGCGTCAGAATCTTTTTAGATTCATATTCATTATTAGTTGCAACTGCTACATATTTGCTTCACCTGTTTATTTGGCATGTATCAGGTTGCTACTGATGAGGTTGACAGCGATGTCGAGTCGCGTCATAGGAAGGCCAGGGCCACTCTCAACAAGCTTAAGGCGGGGAAGTTCGACAAGTATTGGAGTGAACCCTGGACTGGTGCCAGGAACAGCTGCCCCTTCTGCACAAAGAGCATAAAGGTTGACTTTCGAAGCGTCCTGCAGCATGCCGAAGCCGGTGGGTCCGGCTGTCTCAAAGTTGGGGAAACTGTTAACCGATCCGGCTTCATAGCCAACCACATGGCCTATGGGCTATTCCTAAGGAAGAAATTGAACCAAGCTATCGAGACCGGTCGTGTGCCTCCTCCCAAGCCCAAGCCACCAAAGATTAAAGGTATGGGCAGCAAGAAGCAGAAGAAGCGGGACCGGGAGGAGGCGACAGGAAGAAGATGGTAAATATACTCCGTAACTGTTGTGCATGTTTGTCTCTCCTACTGCTTCAAAAGCAGCATCTTTTGTTGAACTCTGTTTATGTTTGCTGCTCAGCAGCGTTTGTGGTGAACCTATTAGCTTAATTAGGGGTTGTTGAACTATGTCTGTGTTGAACCTTGCTTAATTAGGTTGTGTTGAACTCTGTTTGTGTTGGCGTGGGAAGGGGGGCATGATGCTACCCTGAATTTGCGGGACCCCCAAAAAACTTGCAAATACGAGTGATGCATCCAAAAGGAACAAACTTCTTACATGGTAGACCCCAGTCTGAAAGCAAGAAATGCGATCGGGTCCTTAACAGCCACCGCCCGGATTGATCGGGTATTTTGCCTGCCTACCGCATGTGACTTGTGCTCACTGAAGTTTGGGACCTCACGCATGGGCACCACACGTAAGTGACAGACCTGTTGGTGTAAAAACTCGGGTGATTATTATACTGCATTAGTACAAAGTTTCCTATGGATTCAAGGGTTGGAAAGCCAAGTTAACTCATTTTCATGACTAAGAAGGAGCCAGGCTTACTTTTTCATTTTCATGTTTTAACTTGTTTAAATCTTGGTCAAACAAAGGATCTGACCAGGATTCAAGTGGGCATAAAAATTCAAAAAAGAAATCAAAAAAAAAACCAAAGCACATAAGCTTCTTATGTCATATAGTAAGCATTACAGTTGATCAACGAAGTCTAGACATATTCAAACCAGAAAAATATTGTATATACCCCCTAACCCTAAACTCTGTCTTATGAAGTCAAGCATGAAGAAAAGTGGTTTTGGGTTTCAAACATTGGAAATTGAAAAAACTCCCAAAAGCTTCATTTTGGAGTGACTAAGAAGAATCCAGGCTTTCATTTTCATTTTCATGTTTTAAATTGGTTTAAATCTTGGTCAAACCTAGGATTTGACCAAGATTCAAATGGACATAACAAATTCAAAAAAATCAAAACCAAACACATAGTCTTTTGATGTCATATAGTAAGCATTCAAGTTGATAAACAAAGTCTAGACATATTTAAACAAGAAAAATCATGTATATACTTGGCCCCTAACCCTAAACTCTGTCTTATGAAGTCAAGCATTAAGAGGAGTGGTTTTGGGTTTCAAACATGGAAATTTAAAAAACCTCCCAAAAGCTTCATTTTGGAGTGACTAAGAAGAATCCAGGCTTACTTTTCATTTTCATGTTTTAAACTGGTTTAAATCTTGGTCAAACCTAGGATTTGACCAAGATTCAAATGGGCATAACAAATTCAAAAAAAAACTAAACACATAGTCTTTTGATGTCACATAATAAGCATTCAAGTTGATAAACAAGGTCTAGACATATTCAAACCAGAAAAATCATGTATCTACCCCCTACCCCTAAACTTTGTCTTATGAAGTAAAGCACGGAGAGATATCATTTTGGGTTTCGAACATGGAAAATTTAAAAAAACCTCCCAAAAGCTTCATTTTGGAGTGAATAAGAAGGATCCACACTTACTTTTCATTTTCATGTTTTAAACTTGTTTAAATATTGGTCAAACCTGCAAGGATTTGACCAAGATTCAAATGGGCATAAAAATTCAAAAAAATAAACCGAAAACCACTTCTCTTCGTCCTTGACTTCATTAGACAGAGTTTAGGGTTGGGGTATATACATGATTTTTAATGTTTAAATATGTATAGACTCCGTTGATCAACATGAATGCTTACTATAACTTAAGAAGCTTAATTATGTGCTTTGGTTTTTCATTTTTTGAATTCTTTATTGAATTTTTATGCCTATTTGAATCTTGGTCAAATCCTAGGTTTGACCAAGAATTAAACAAGTCAGTAACATGAAAATGAAAAAGTAAGCCTGGATCCTTCTTATTCACTCAAAAAATGAAGCTTTTGGGAGGGTTTTTGAATTTTCCATGTTTGAAACCCAAAACCATTCCTCTTATATGCTTGACTTCATATATATCACAGAGTTTAGCCTTAGGGGGTATATACATGATTTTTCTAGTTTGAATATGTCTAAACCTTGTTTATCAACTTGAATGCTTACTATAAACCAAAAATTCATGTATCTACACCTAACCCTAAACTATGCATGAAGAGAAGTGGTTTTGGGTTTCAAACCTGGATATCTCAAAAACCCTCCCAAAAGCTTCATTTTGGAGTGAATAAGAAGGATCAAGGCTTAATTTTTCATTTTCATGTTTTAATCTTGTTTAAATCTTGGTCAAACCTAGGATTTGACCAAGATTCAAATGGGCATAATTTAAAAAAATGAAAAATCAAGGCACATAGTCTTCTTATGTCATATAGTAAGCATTCAATTAAGTTGATAAACAAGCTCTGGACATATTCAAACCAGAAAAATCATGATGAATCTACCCCCTATATATCCCTAAACCCTAACTTATGAAGTCAAGCATGAAGAGAAGTGGTTTTTGGTATAAATCATGGAAATTTCATATTCATGTTTATTAAACTTGTTTAAATCATGGTCAAACCTAGGATTTGACCAAGATTCAAATGGGCATAAATATTCAGAAAAAACAAAAAATGGAAAATCAAGGCACATAGTCTTCTTATGTCATATATATAGTAAGCATTCAATTAAGTTGATAACAAGGTCTAGACATATTCAAACGAGAAAAATCATGTATCAAGCTACCCCTAACCCCAAACTCTGTCTTATGAAGTCAAGCATGAAGAGAAGTACGTGGTTTTTTGGTTTCAAACATGGAAATTTCAAAAACCCTCTCAAGAGCTTTATTTTGGAGTGACTACGAAGGATACATGCTTAATTTTCATATTCATGTTTTAAACTTGTTTAAATCATGGTCAAACCTAGGATTTGACCAAGATTCAAATGGGCATAATTTAAAAAAATGTAAAATCAAGGCACATAGTCTTCTTATGTCATATAGTAAGCATTCAATTAAGTTGATAAACAAGGTCTAGACATATCAAACCAGAAAAATCATGTATCTACCCCTATATATCCCCAAACTCTGTCTTATGAAGTCAAGCATGAAGAGAAGTGGTTTTTGGTTTCAAGCATGGAAATTTCAAAAACCTCCCCAAACTTCATTTTAGAGTGACTAAGAAGGATACAAGCTTGCCTTTTCATTTTCATGTTTTAAACTTGTTTAAATTATCTTGGTCAAATCTAGGATTTGACAAGATTCAAATGGGCAAACATATGATAAGTGATGCAAATATCATTTCTAAGTGCGGGCAAACCAGAGATATGTGGTTTTTGGTTTCAAACATATTCAAACGAGAGAAATCATGTATCTACCCCCTAACACTAAACTCTGTCTCATGAAGTCAAGCGCATGCATGAAGATATGTGGTTTTTGGTTTCAAACATGGAAATTTCAAAAACCCTCCCAAGAGCTTCATTTTGAAGTGATTAATTAAGAAGCATACATGCATGCTTACTTTTTCATATTCATGTTTTAAACTTATTCAAATCTTGGTGAAACCTAGGATTTGACCAAGATTCAAATGGGTATAAAAATTTAAAAAATACAAAAAAGGTCTTCTTATGTTATATAGTAGGCATTCAATTAAGTTGATAAACAAGTTCTAGACATATTCAAACAAGAAAAATCATGCATGTATCTACCCATAACCCTAAACTTTGTTTCATGAAGTCAAGCATGAAGATATGTGGTTTTTGGTTTCGAACATGGAAATTCAAAAACCCTCCCAAGAGCTTCATTTTGAAGTGACTAAGAAGCATACATGCTTACTTTTTCATATTCATGTTTTTAACTTATTCAAATCTTGGTGGAACCAAGGATTTGACAAAGATTCAAATGGGTATAAAAATTCAAAAAAAAACAAGGTCTTCTCTTATGTTATATAGTAAGCATTCAATTAATTTGATAAACAAGGTCTACACATATTCAAACCAGGAAAATCATGTATCTACCACCTAACCCTAAACTCTGTCTTATGAAGTCAAGCATGCATGAAGAGAAGTGGTTTTTGGTTTCAAGCATGGAAATTTCCATGTTTGAAACCCAAAACCACTTCTCTTCATATGCTTGACTTCATATGACAGAGTTTAGCGTTAGGGGGTAGATACATGATTTTTTGGTTTGAATATGTCCAAACCTTGTTTATCAACTTGAATGTGTAATATATATATGACATAAGAAGACTGCATGCTTTGGTTTTTCATTTTTTGATTTTTTTGAAATTTTAAGCCCATCTGATTCTTTGTCAAATAATAGGTTTGACCAAGATTTAAACATGTTTAAAACATGAAAATGAAAAAGGTAAGCCTCCATCCTTCTTAGTCACTCCAAAATGAAGCTTTTTGGAGGGTTTTTGAAAATTCCATGTTTGAAACCCAAAACGACTTCTCTTCGTGCTTGACTTGATAAGACAGAGTTTTGGGTTAGGGGTAGATACATGATTTTTCCGGTTTGAATATGTCTAGACCTTGTTTATCAACTTAAATGCTAACTATATGACATCAGAATGGGCATAAAAATTTAAAAAATTTAAAAATGTAAAACCAAAATTTAATTGGGAGGAAAGGGTACATGAATTACAATTAAAAAACAAGGTAACTTAAATACTTGGATGCCCCAAGATGTGTGGAAGCCCAAAACAATGGCAAAACATATCATGTGCGCATGCTGCATCCAATTCAAGTAGAACACATAGTAGGCACCGATAGTTTGACCTAAATTTGAAATCAAAGAGAAGGTGGTTAGAAAAAATCAAAATTGGCAAAGCAAAGCATGAAATCAAAAAATTGTGATGCACTCTAGCTATGAAAATTATCAAACAATGCAAACCAAAATGATTTTTTAGAGGAATACTAGTTCAACTTATTTAATTTTTTATTTGTAGGCCAAAATCAAACCCCGTAGTTGGATTTTTTTTTCAACTTGATCTGTAGTACTGGGGAAAACCCTAGTTTATAACCTATTTAATAATAGATTCGTAGTCGATTCTTTTACTTTTTTATTATTACTATGCAGCACATGTGTGTTTGCCCGTCGAGTGAAACTCGGAGGAAGAGGAATCACTCGGAAGGAGAAGAAGGGAGAGCAGTCACGGGGCCCCTCTTATTGATGGTGTATATTCTTTTTCTGGTGATGTTGACTGTTGTGCAGGGTTTGTCAGTGCGCAGGAGGTGCGAGCGAGCGAGCGAGCGAGCGAGTCGAGCGAGGCCGAGAATGAGAGAGATTTTTTTTTGTGAGAGGGACAACCGAAGGATCCAGAAGGACCCACAGACTTCCAATACGCATCCTGATGCGTCTTCTCTTGACAAAGAAGATGGCTGGGAGTTGGCGTACCTATTGCACGTGACTTGTGCTCACTCAAGTGTGGGACCACACGCGTGGGCACCACACGTAAGTGACAGACCTGTTGGTGTAAAAACTCGGTTGATTATTATAGTGCATTAGAACAAAGTTTCCTATGGATTCAAGGGTAGGAAATCCAAGTTAACTCATTTACATGACATTATTTTTTCCATGAAGCAAAGTTAACACTATCAATTGGTACATTTTGGAGTGACTAAGAAGGATCAATGCTTACTTATTCGTTTAATTTCACGTGTTAAACTTGTCTAAATCTTGTTCAAACCTAGGATTTGACCAAGATTCAAATGGGCAGAAAAATAATTAAAAAACAGAAAAATGAAAAACCAAATCACATAGTAAGCATTCAAGTTGATAAACAAGGTCTAGACATATTCAAACCAGACAAATCATGTATCTATACCCCTAACCCCTAAACTCTGTCTTATGAAGTCAAGCATGTGAAGAGAAGTGGTTTTGGGTTTGGGGGTATATATACATGATTTTTATTGTTTAAATATATATAGACTTTGTTGATCAACATGAATGCTTAATTACTATATGACATAAGAAGTTTATGTGCTTTGGTGTTTCATTTTTTTGATTTCTTTTTTGAATTTTTATGCCCATTTGAATCTTGGTCAAATCCTAGGTTTGACAAAGATTTAAACAAGTTTGAAACATGAAAATGAAAAAGTAAGCTTGGATCCTTCTTAGTCACTCCAAAATGAAGCTTTTGGGTGGGTTTTTGAAATTTCCATGTTTGAAACCCAAAACCACTTCTTCTCTTCATGCTTGACTTCATAAGACAACGTTTAGGGTTAGGGGGTAGATACATGATTTTTCTGGTTTGAATATGTCTAGACTTCGTTGATCAACTTGAATGCTTAGTATATTACATAAGAAGACTATGTGGTTTGGTTTTTGATTTTCTTGATTTTGTTTGATTTTTTATGACCATTTGAATCTTGGTCAAATCCTAGGTTTGACCAAGATTTAAACAAGTTTAAAACATGAAAATGAAAAAGTAAGCATGGATCCTTCTTAGTCATGACAATGAGTTAACTTGGCTTTACTACCCTTGATGAATCCATAGGAAACTTTTTGTACTAATGCAGTATAATATTCTGGTTTGAATATGTCTAGACCTTGTTTATCAACTTAATTTGAAAGACATACAAGTTATAGCACACATAGTGCATACATTTTCACACATACTGCACTAGATGCTAACCCTATAGTTTGAGGCCATTTGGATGAGGTCGAAAAAATTCTTGGATTAGAATCGTGTTGTTCGAACCCCGTAGTTGGATTTTTTTGAACCCTTGATCTTTAGAACTGGGCAAAACCCAAGTTTAACCATGCAAGATTCAAATGGCCCTAAAAATTCAGAAAAAAATCAAAAGAATGAAAAACCAAAGCACATATATAGCATTCTTATGTCATATGTATAGTAAGCATTCAAGTTGATAAACAAGGTCTAGACATATATATTCAAACCAGAAAAATCATGTATATATCTACCCCTAAAACTCTAATTAAACTATGTCTTATGAAGTCAATCATGTAGAGAAGTGGTTTTGGGTTTCAAATATGGAAATTTCAAGAACCTCCCAAAAGCTTCATTTTAGAGTGACTAAGAAGGATCCAGGCTTATCTTTTCATTTCATGTTTTAAACTTGTTTAAATCCTGGTCAAACCTAGGATTTGACCAAGATTTATGGGCATAAAATTCAAAAAAATCAGAAAAATAAAAAACCAAAGCACATAAGCATATTCAAGTTGATAAACAAGGTTTGGACATATTCAAACCATACAAATCATGTATCTACCCCTAACCCTAAACTCTGTCTTATGAAGTCAAGCATGAAGAGAAGTGGTTTCGGGTTTCAAACATGGAAATATCAAAAACCTCCCAAAAACTTCATTTTAGAGTGACTGAGAAGGTTACATGCTTCCCTTTTCATTTTCATGTTTTAAACTTGTTTAAATCTTGGTCAAACCTAGAATTTGACAAGATTCAAATGGGCATCAAAATTCAAAAAAATCAGAAAAAGAAAAACCAAAGCAATTGTTTTCTTATGTCATATAGTAAGCATTAAAGTTGATAAACAAGGTCTAGACATATTCAACCAGACAAATCATGTATCTATACCCCTAACCCCCTAAACTCTGTCTTATGAAGTCAAGCATGTGAAGAGAAGTGGTTTTGGGTTTCAAACATGGAAATTTCAAAAACCTCCCAAAAGCTTCATTTTAGAGTGACTAAGAAGGATACATGCTTCCCTTTTCATTTTCATGTTTTAAACTTGTTTAAATTATCTTGGTCAAACCTAGGATTCGACATGATTCAAATGGGCATCAAAATTAAAAAAAAACAGAAAAAGGAAAAACCAAAGCAATAGTTTTCTTATATATGTCATATAGTAAGCATTAAAGTTGATAAACAAGGTCTAGATATATCCAAACCAGACAAATCATGTATCTACCCCCGGCCTGTCGATCTTATGAAGCTAGTCTACTAGCATGAAGGGAACTCGTTTTCGGTTTCAAACATAGAAATTACAAGAACATCCCAAAAGCTTCTCCATTTTAGAGTGACTACGAAGGATACTGACTTCCCTTTTCATTTTCATGTTTTAAACTTGTTTAAATCTTGGTCAAACCAAGGATTTGACCAAGATTCAAATGGGCCTAAAAATTTAGAAAAAATTCAAAAAGAGAATGAAAAACCAAAGCACATAGCATTCTTATGTCATATGTATAGTAAGCATTCAAGTTGATAAACAAGGTCTAGACATATTCAAACCAAAAAATCATGTATATATCTACCCCTAACCCTAAACTGATCTGTCGATCTTATGAAGTCAATCATGAAGAGAAGTGGTTTTGGGTTTCAAACATGGAAATTTCAAGAACATCCCAAAAGCTTCATTTTAGAGTGACTAAGAAGGATCCATGCTTACTTACTCATTTTCACGTGTTAAACTTGTCTAAATCTTGGTGAAACCTAGGATTTGACCAAGATATGATTCAAATGCGCAGAAAATTAAAAAAATCAGAAAAATTAAAAACCAAAGTACATAGTCTTCTTATGTCATATAGTAAGCATATTCAAGTTGATAAACAAGGTTTGGACATATTCAAACCATACAAATCATGTATCTATACCCCCTAACCCTAAACTTTTTCTTATGAAGTCAAGCATGAAGAGAAGTGGTTTTGGGTTTCAAAGATGGAAATTTCAAAAACCTCCAAAAACTTCATTTTAGAGTGACTGAGAAGTTAGCATTAAAGTTGATAAACAAGGTTTAGACATATTCAAACCAGACAAATCATGTATCTACCCCTAACCCTAAACTCGGTCTTATGAAGTCTAGCATGAAGAGAATCGTTTTGAGTTTCAAACGTTTAAGCCAAAAGCCCCATTTCAAATATTTCAAACTTATTCAAAGTTGGTTCAAATTTGAAAGACATACAAGTTATAGCACACATAGTGCATACATTTTCACACATACTGCACTAGATGCTAACCCTATAGTTTGAGGCCACTTGGATGAGGTCGAAAAAGTTCTTGGATTAGAATCGTGTTGTTCGAACCCCGTAGTTGGATTTTTTGAACCTTGATCTGTAGTACAGGGCAAAACCCTAGTTTAACCTATTTAATTATAGATTCGTATATCGATTTTTCTACCTTTTTATTATTACTATGCTGCAGATGTGCGTTTGCCCGTCGAGTGAAACTCGGAGGAAGAGGGATCACTCGGAAGGAGAGAAAAAAGGCAGAGCATTATGGTGTCTCCCCTTTTTCGGGTGATGATGATGATGTTGACTGTTGTGCAGGGTTTGTCAGTGCGCAGCGTGCGAGCGAGCGAGTCGAGCGAGGCCGAGAATGAGATAGATTTGTTTTTTTTTGTGAGAGGGACAACCGAAGGATCCAGAAGGACCCACGGACTTCCAATACGCATCCTGATGCGTCTTCTCTTGACAAAGAAGATGGCTGGGAGTTGGCGTACCTATTGCACGTGACTTGTGCTCACTGAAGTGTGGGACCTCACGCGTGGGCACCACACGTAAGTGACAGACCTGTTGGTGTAAAAACTCGGTTGATTATAATAGTGCATTAGAACAAAGTTTCCTATGGATTCAAGGGTAGGAAATCCAAGTTAACTCATTTACATGACATTATTTTTTCCATGAAGCAAAGTTAACACTATCAATTGGTACATTTTGGAGTGACTAAGAAGGATCAATGCTTACTTATTCGTTTAATTTCACGTGTTAAACTTGTCTAAATCTTGTTCAAACCTAGGATTTGACCAAGATTCAAATGGGCAGAAAAATAATTAAAAAACAGAAAAATGAAAAACCAAATCACATAGTCTTCTTATGTCATATAGTAAGCATTCAAGTTGATAAACAAGGTCTAGACATATTCAAACCAGACAAATCATGTATCTATACCCCTAACCCCTAAACTCTGTCTTATGAAGTCAAGCATGTGAAGAGAAGTGGTTTTGGGTTTCAAACATCGAAATTTCAAAAACCTCCCAAAAGCTTCATTTTAGAGTGACTAAGAAGGATACATGCTTCCCTTTACATTTTCATGTTTTAAACTTGTTTAAATTATCTTGGTCAAACCTAGGATTTGACGAAGATACAAATGGGTGGGCACAAAATTCAAAAAAATCAGAAAAATGAAAAACCAAATCACATAGTCTTCTTATGTCATATCGTAAGCAATCAAGTTGATAAACAAGGTCTAGATATATCCAAACCAGACAAATCATGTATCTACCCCCTGTCGATCTTATGAAGTCTAGCATGAAGGGAAGTCGTTTTGGGTTTCAAACATTGAAATTTAAAGAACATCCCAAAAGCTTCATTTTAGAGTGACTAAGAAGGATACAGACTTCCCTTTTCATTTTCATGTTTTAAATTTGTTTAAATCTTGGTCAAACCAAGGATTTGACCAAGATTCAAATGGCCCTAAAAATTCAGAAAAAAATGAAAAGAATGAAAAACCAAAGCACATAACATTCTTATGTCATATGTATAGTAAGCATTCAAGTTGATATACAAGGTCTAGACATATATATTCAAACCTAGGATTTGACTAAGATTCAAATGGGCATAACAAATTCAAAAAACAAAAACCAAACACATAGTCTTCTGATGTCATATAGCAAGCATTCAAGTTGATAAACAAACTTGTTTAAATCATGGTCAAACCTAGGATTTGACCAAGATTCAAATGGGCATAATTTAAAAAAATGTAAAATCAAGGCACATAGTCTTCTTATGTCATATAGTAAGCATTCAATTAAGTTGATAAACAAGGTCTAGACATATCAAACCAGAAAATTCATGTGTCTAGCTACCCCTAACCCTAAACTCTGCACGAAGAGAAGTGGTTTTGGGTTTCAAACATGGATATTTCAAAAACCCTCCCAAAAACCTTCATTTTGGAGTTAATAAGAAGGATCAAGGCTTACTTTTTCATTTTCATGTTTTAATCTTTTTTAAATCTTTGTCAAACCTAGGTTTTGACCAATATTCAAAAGGGCATAATTTTAAAAAAATGAAATATCAAGGCACATAGTCTTCTTATGTCATATAGTAAGCATTCAATTAAGTTGATAAACAAGCTCTAGACATATTCAAACCAGAAAAATCATGATGTATCTACCCCCTATATATCCCTAAACCCTAACTTATGAAGTCAAGCATGAAGAGAAGTGGTTTTTGGTTTAAATCATGGAAATTTCAAAAACCCTCCCAAGAGCTTCATTTTGGAGTGACTAATTAAGAAGCATACATGCTTACCTTTTCATATTCATGTTTTAAACTTGTTCAAATCTAGGTCAACAAACCTAGGATTTGACGAAGAATCAAATGGGTATAAAAAATTTAAAAACAAGCTCTAGATAAGCTCAAGTTGAAAAACAAGTTCTAGACATATTCCAACCAGAAAAATCATGTATGTACCCCCTATATATATATCCCTAAACCCTGACTTATGAAGTCAAGCATGAAGAGAAGTGGTTTTTGGTTTCAATCATGGAAATTTCAAAAACCCTCCCAAGAGCTTCATTTTGGAGTGGCTAAGAAGGATAGATACTTAATTTTTCATATTTATGTTTTAAACTAGTTTAAATCATGGTCAAACCTAGGATTTGACCAAGATTCAAATGGGCATAAAAATTCAAAATAAATGAAAATAAATGAAAAACCAAGGCACGTAGTCTTCTTATGTCATATAGTAAGCATTCAATTAAGTTGATAAACAAGGTCTAGACATATTCAAACCAGAAACATCATGTATCTAGCTACCCTAGCCCTAAACTCTGTCTTATGAAGTCAAGCATGCATGAAGAGAAGTCGTGGTTTTTGGTTTCAAACATGGAAATTTTAAAAACCCTACCAAGATCTACATTTTGGAGTGACTAAGAAGGATATATGCTTAATTTTTCCTATTCATGTTTTATTAAACTTGTTTAAATCATGGTCAAACCTAGGATTTGACCAAGATTCAAATGGGCATAAAAATTCAGAAAAAACAAAAAATGGAAAATCAAGGCACATAGTCTTCTTATGTCACATTAGTAAGCATTCAATTAAGTTGATAAACAAGGTCTAGATATATTCAAACCAGAGAAATCATGTATCTACCCCCTAACCCTAAACTCTATCTCATGAAGTCAAGCATGAAGATATGTGGTTTTTGGTTTAAAACATGGAAATTTCAAAAACCCTCCCAAGAGCTTCATTTTGGAGTGACTAAGAAGGATATATGCTTAATTTTTCATATTCATGTTTTCAACTTGTTTAAATCATGGTCAAACTTAGGATTTGACCAAGATTCAAATGGGCATAAAATTAAAAAAACAATAAAATGAAAAACCAATGCACATAGTCTTCTTATGTCATATATATAGTAAGCATTCAATTAAGTTGATAACAAGGTCTAGACATATTCAAACGAGAAAAATCATGTATCAAGCTACCCCTAACCCCAAACTCTGTCTTATGAAGTCAAGCATGAAGAGAAGTACGTGGTTTTTTGGTTTCAAACATGGAAATTTCAAAAACCCTCTCAAGAGCTTCATTTTGGAGTGACTACGAAGGATACATGCTTAATTTTCATATTCATGTTTTAAACTTGTTTAAATCATGGTCAAACCTAGGATTTGACCAAGATTCAAATGGGCATAATTTAAAAAAATGTAAAATCAAGGCACATAGTCTTCTTATGTCATATAGTAAGCATTCAATTAAGTTGATAAACAAGGTCTAGACATATCAAACCAGAAAAATCATGTATCTACCCCTATATATCCCCAAACTCTGTCTTTATGAAGTCAAGCATGAAGAGAAGTGGTTTTTTGGTTTCAAGCATGGAAATTTCAAAAACCTCCCCAAACTTCATTTTAGAGTGACTAAGAAGGATACAAGCTTGCCTTTTCATTTTCATGTTTTAAACTTGTTTAAATTATCTTGGTCAAATCTAGGATTTGACAAGATTCAAATGGGCAAACATATGATAAGTGATGCAAATATCATTTCTAAGTGCGGGCAAACCAGAGATATGTGGTTTTTGGTTTCAAACATATTCAAACGAGAGAAATCATGTATCTACCCCCTAACACTAAACTCTGTCTCATGAAGTCAAGCGCATGCATGAAGATATGTGGTTTTTGGTTTCAAACATGGAAATTTCAAAAACCCTCCCAAGAGCTTCATTTCGAAGTGATTAATTAAGAAGCATACATGCATGCTTACTTTTTCATATTCATGTTTTAAACTTATTCAAATCTTGGTGAAACCTAGGATTTGACCAAGATTCAAATGGGTATAAAAATTTAAAAAATACAAAAAAGGTCTTCTTATGTTATATAGTAGGCATTCAATTAAGTTGATAAACAAGTTCTAGACATATTCAAACAAGAAAAATCATGCATGTATCTACCCATAACCCTAAACTTTGTTTCATGAAGTCAAGCATGAAGATATGTGGTTTTTGGTTTCGAACATGGAAATTCAAAAACCCTCCCAAGAGCTTCATTTTGAAGTGACTAAGAAGCATACATGCTTACTTTTTCATATTCATGTTTTTAACTTATTCAAATCTTGGTGGAACCAAGGATTTGACAAAGATTCAAATGGGTATAAAAATTCAAAAAAAACAAGGTCTTCTCTTATGTTATATAGTAAGCATTCAATTAATTTGATAAACAAGGTCTACACATATTCAAACCAGGAAAATCATGTATCTACCACCTAACCCTAAACTCTGTCTTATGAAGTCAAGCATGCATGAAGAGAAGTGGTTTTTGGTTTCAAGCATGGAAATTTCCATGTTTGAAACCCAAAACCACTTCTCTTCATATGCTTGACTTCATATGACAGAGTTTAGCGTTAGGGGGTAGATACATGATTTTTTGGTTTGAATATGTCCAAACCTTGTTTATCAACTTGAATGTGTAATATATATATGACATAAGAAGACTGCATGCTTTGGTTTTTCATTTTTTGATTTTTTTGAAATTTTAAGCCCATCTGATTCTTTGTCAAATAATAGGTTTGACCAAGATTTAAACATGTTTAAAACATGAAAATGAAAAAGGTAAGCCTCCATCCTTCTTAGTCACTCCAAAATGAAGCTTTTTGGAGGGTTTTTGAAAATTCCATGTTTGAAACCCAAAACGACTTCTCTTCGTGCTTGACTTGATAAGACAGAGTTTTGGGTTAGGGGTAGATACATGATTTTTCCGGTTTGAATATGTCTAGACCTTGTTTATCAACTTAAATGCTAACTATATGACATCAGAATGGGCATAAAAATTTAAAAAAATTAAAAATGTAAAACCAAAATTTAATTGGGAGGAAAGGGTACATGAATTACAATTAAAAAACAAGGTAACTTAAATACTTGGATGCCCCAAGATGTGTGGAAGCCCAAAACAATGGCAAAACATATCATGTGCGCATGCTGCATCCAATTCAAGTAGAACACATAGTAGGCACCGATAGTTTGACCTAAATTTGAAATCAAAGAGAAGGTGGTTAGAAAAAATCAAAATTGGCAAAGCAAAGCATGAAATCAAAAAATTGTGATGCACTCTAGCTATGAAAATTATCAAACAATGCAAACCAAAATGATTTTTTAGAGGAATACTAGTTCAACTTATTTAATTTTTTATTTGTAGGCCAAAATCAAACCCCGTAGTTGGATTTTTTTTTCAACTTGATCTGTAGTACTGGGGAAAACCCTAGTTTATAACCTATTTAATAATAGATTCGTAGTCGATTCTTTTACTTTTTTATTATTACTATGCAGCACATGTGTGTTTGCCCGTCGAGTGAAACTCGGAGGAAGAGGAATCACTCGGAAGGAGAAGAAGGGAGAGCAGTCACGGGGCCCCTCTTATTGATGGTGTATATTCTTTTTCTGGTGATGTTGACTGTTGTGCAGGGTTTGTCAGTGCGCAGGAGGTGCGAGCGAGCGAGCGAGCGAGTCGAGCGAGGCCGAGAATGAGAGAGATTTGTTTTTTTGTGAGAGGGACAACCGAAGGATCCAGAAGGACCCACAGACTTCCAATACGCATCCTGATGCGTCTTCTCTTGACAAAGAAGATGGCTGGGAGTTGGCGTACCTATTGCACGTGACTTGTGCTCACTCAAGTGTGGGACCACACGCGTGGGCACCACACGTAAGTGACAGACCTGTTGGTGTAAAAACTCGGTTGATTATTATAGTGCATTAGAACAAAGTTTCCTATGGATTCAAGGGTAGGAAATCCAAGTTAACTCATTTACATGACATTATTTTTTCCATGAAGCAAAGTTAACACTATCAATTGGTACATTTTGGAGTGACTAAGAAGGATCAATGCTTACTTATTCGTTTAATTTCACGTGTTAAACTTGTCTAAATCTTGTTCAAACCTAGGATTTGACCAAGATTCAAATGGGCAGAAAAATAATTAAAAAACAGAAAAATGAAAAACCAAATCACATAGTAAGCATTCAAGTTGATAAACAAGGTCTAGACATATTCAAACCAGACAAATCATGTATCTATACCCCTAACCCCTAAACTCTGTCTTATGAAGTCAAGCATGTGAAGAGAAGTGGTTTTGGGTTTGGGGGTATATATACATGATTTTTATTGTTTAAATATATATAGACTTTGTTGATCAACATGAATGCTTAATTACTATATGACATAAGAAGTTTATGTGCTTTGGTGTTTCATTTTTTTGATTTCTTTTTTGAATTTTTATGCCCATTTGAATCTTGGTCAAATCCTAGGTTTGACAAAGATTTAAACAAGTTTGAAACATGAAAATGAAAAAGTAAGCTTGGATCCTTCTTAGTCACTCCAAAATGAAGCTTTTGGGTGGGTTTTTGAAATTTCCATGTTTGAAACCCAAAACCACTTCTTCTCTTCATGCTTGACTTCATAAGACAACGTTTAGGGTTAGGGGGTAGATACATGATTTTTCTGGTTTGAATATGTCTAGACTTCGTTGATCAACTTGAATGCTTAGTATATTACATAAGAAGACTATGTGGTTTGGTTTTTGATTTTCTTGATTTTGTTTGATTTTTTATGACCATTTGAATCTTGGTCAAATCCTAGGTTTGACCAAGATTTAAACAAGTTTAAAACATGAAAATGAAAAAGTAAGCATGGATCCTTCTTAGTCATGACAATGAGTTAACTTGGCTTTACTACCCTTGATGAATCCATAGGAAACTTTTTGTACTAATGCAGTATAATATTCTGGTTTGAATATGTCTAGACCTTGTTTATCAACTTAATTTGAAAGACATACAAGTTATAGCACACATAGTGCATACATTTTCACACATACTGCACTAGATGCTAACCCTATAGTTTGAGGCCATTTGGATGAGGTCGAAAAAATTCTTGGATTAGAATCGTGTTGTTCGAACCCCGTAGTTGGATTTTTTTGAACCCTTGATCTTTAGAACTGGGCAAAACCCAAGTTTAACCATGCAAGATTCAAATGGCCCTAAAAATTCAGAAAAAAATCAAAAGAATGAAAAACCAAAGCACATATATAGCATTCTTATGTCATATGTATAGTAAGCATTCAAGTTGATAAACAAGGTCTAGACATATATATTCAAACCAGAAAAATCATGTATATATCTACCCCTAAAACTCTAATTAAACTATGTCTTATGAAGTCAATCATGTAGAGAAGTGGTTTTGGGTTTCAAATATGGAAATTTCAAGAACCTCCCAAAAGCTTCATTTTAGAGTGACTAAGAAGGATCCAGGCTTATCTTTTCATTTCATGTTTTAAACTTGTTTAAATCCTGGTCAAACCTAGGATTTGACCAAGATTTATGGGCATAAAATTCAAAAAAATCAGAAAAATAAAAAACCAAAGCACATAAGCATATTCAAGTTGATAAACAAGGTTTGGACATATTCAAACCATACAAATCATGTATCTACCCCTAACCCTAAACTCTGTCTTATGAAGTCAAGCATGAAGAGAAGTGGTTTCGGGTTTCAAACATGGAAATATCAAAAACCTCCCAAAAACTTCATTTTAGAGTGACTGAGAAGGTTACATGCTTCCCTTTTCATTTTCATGTTTTAAACTTGTTTAAATCTTGGTCAAACCTAGAATTTGACAAGATTCAAATGGGCATCAAAATTCAAAAAAATCAGAAAAAGAAAAACCAAAGCAATTGTTTTCTTATGTCATATAGTAAGCATTAAAGTTGATAAACAAGGTCTAGACATATTCAACCAGACAAATCATGTATCTATACCCCTAACCCCTAAACTCTGTCTTATGAAGTCAAGCATGTGAAGAGAAGTGGTTTTGGGTTTCAAACATGGAAATTTCAAAAACCTCCCAAAAGCTTCATTTTAGAGTGACTAAGAAGGATACATGCTTCCCTTTTCATTTTCATGTTTTAAACTTGTTTAAATTATCTTGGTCAAACCTAGGATTCGACATGATTCAAATGGGCATCAAAATAAAAAAAAACAGAAAAAGGAAAAACCAAAGCAATAGTTTTCTTATATATGTCATATAGTAAGCATTAAAGTTGATAAACAAGGTCTAGATATATCCAAACCAGACAAATCATGTATCTACCCCCGGCCTGTCGATCTTATGAAGCTAGTCTACTAGCATGAAGGGAACTCGTTTTCGGTTTCAAACATAGAAATTACAAGAACATCCCAAAAGCTTCTCCATTTTAGAGTGACTACGAAGGATACTGACTTCCCTTTTCATTTTCATGTTTTAAACTTGTTTAAATCTTGGTCAAACCAAGGATTTGACCAAGATTCAAATGGGCCTAAAAATTTAGAAAAAAATCAAAAAGAGAATGAAAAACCAAAGCACATAGCATTCTTATGTCATATGTATAGTAAGCATTCAAGTTGATAAACAAGGTCTAGACATATTCAAACCAAAAAATCATGTATATATCTACCCCTAACCCTAAACTGATCTGTCGATCTTATGGAAGTCAATCATGAAGAGAAGTGGTTTTGGGTTTCAAACATGGAAATTTCAAGAACATCCCAAAAGCTTCATTTTAGAGTGACTAAGAAGGATCCATGCTTACTTACTCATTTTCACGTGTTAAACTTGTCTAAATCTTGGTGAAACCTAGGATTTGACCAAGATATGATTCAAATGCGCAGAAAATTAAAAAAATCAGAAAAATTAAAAACCAAAGTACATAGTCTTCTTATGTCATATAGTAAGCATATTCAAGTTGATAAACAAGGTTTGGACATATTCAAACCATACAAATCATGTATCTATACCCCCTAACCCTAAACTTTTTCTTATGAAGTCAAGCATGAAGAGAAGTGGTTTTGGGTTTCAAAGATGGAAATTTCAAAAACCTCCAAAAACTTCATTTTAGAGTGACTGAGAAGTTAGCATTAAAGTTGATAAACAAGGTTTAGACATATTCAAACCAGACAAATCATGTATCTACCCCTAACCCTAAACTCGGTCTTATGAAGTCTAGCATGAAGAGAATCGTTTTGAGTTTCAAACGTTTAAGCCAAAAGCCCCATTTCAAATATTTCAAACTTATTCAAAGTTGGTTCAAATTTGAAAGACATACAAGTTATAGCACACATAGTGCATACATTTTCACACATACTGCACTAGATGCTAACCCTATAGTTTGAGGCCACTTGGATGAGGTCGAAAAAGTTCTTGGATTAGAATCGTGTTGTTCGAACCCCGTAGTTGGATTTTTTTGAACCTTGATCTGTAGTACAGGGCAAAACCCTAGTTTAACCTATTTAATTATAGATTCGTATATCGATTTTTCTACCTTTTTATTATTACTATGCTGCAGATGTGCGTTTGCCCGTCGAGTGAAACTCGGAGGAAGAGGGATCACTCGGAAGGAGAGAAAAAAGGCAGAGCATTATGGTGTCTCCCCTTTTTCGGGTGATGATGATGATGTTGACTGTTGTGCAGGGTTTGTCAGTGCGCAGGAGGTGCGAGCGAGCGAGCGAGTCGAGCGAGGCCGAGAATGAGATAGATTTGTTTTTTTTTGTGAGAGGGACAACCGAAGGATCCAGAAGGACCCACGGACTTCCAATACGCATCCTGATGCGTCTTCTCTTGACAAAGAAGATGGCTGGGAGTTGGCGTACCTATTGCACGTGACTTGTGCTCACTGAAGTGTGGGACCTCACGCGTGGGCACCACACGTAAGTGACAGACCTGTTGGTGTAAAAACTCGGTTGATTATTATAGTGCATTAGAACAAAGTTTCCTATGGATTCAAGGGTAGGAAATCCAAGTTAACTCATTTACATGACATTATTTTTTCCATGAAGCAAAGTTAACACTATCAATTGGTACATTTTGGAGTGACTAAGAAGGATCAATGCTTACTTATTCGTTTAATTTGAGCAAACTGGTGAATGCCTGGTGTCACATTTTCAGGATGGACAATAATACCCCCCACATCTACTATCCAAGATGATTTATCTCAACGCAACAAACAACTCCACACCATTAGGCGTAGCTTTTCAAAATTTCAAATGGCACAACAAACACCTACTATTTCTCAACTAATCTTTACGTCAAAAAAACCGGTGTTGGTAATTAGCAGCGATTAGTTCGACATCCAAAGAAAACATCGTCCTCGGCGATCCACGAGCAGGAAAACTAAGGAAAGCCTAAAAAAGCCGGCTACCCGCGAAGGAATCATAATGATTATCCAAGTCGTCTTGGTCGTGGGCTTAGGTCCGGCCAAAAATCCCCGTCAAAATCAGATCGGTTGTTGCGCTATCTGCACCGAAAATCACCGACAACTCCTATACGGTATGTTTCGAGTAGTACAAGGACTAGATCGAATCACGGCATCGCAAACTCACGGTCTTCTCAAAGAACTACCAAGGAGCCTTAGAAATGCCAATGGAGCGACGGCGGTGCAAGATGAGCACTGCCGGACAGTGGAGATACTTCACATGAAGAGTAGGAGCCCCTGATCACCGACGTTGTCGACGTGGAAGTAGACTTCTTCAAATTGAAGGCGGACGACAGTCCGGGGGAAGATCACACGATAGCTAGCGTTGGCGTTGTTTGGCCTTTGACAACCGTCCAAACTCTCATGTATTCCTGCATGACCTGATCGACCCTGTCGGCGGCGGATAGGTTGGCACATGGCGATTGTCGAGGCTAGCGGCGGGTTCGGGACGTTCGGGAGGGCGGCGCGATCATGTCTGCGATCAACAACTTAGGCGTCGTCTACATTCCTCTACACAAGACGCGGATGACGGATAAGATGGGGCTACATGTCGCCGTCGGCTACATGACAAGGCTAATGGAGATGGAGAGTGATATTGCACGGCCGGTGAAGGGGCGAAGAGTGTGAGATCAACACGGGAACTTACGGCCGTACATCTTTGGCGGTGCGGTGAGAGAGGATCGAGGCTCTCGAGAGCAAGCGCGCGTCCAGCAATCCGGTTCTCTTTGGATTAGTTTAGTATTTAGTGATTGATTGGTTGTTGACAACTTCGACTACATGATGCATTCGATTGGATTGCTGAATACGGCTGCTACAATTCAGTTTAGTGACTTAGTTTGTGGCTGTTCCACACTCTGTTTTCGCCATACGAAGTCTTCGAGATGAGTGCGGTTCAAATATGGTGCAGACATAGCTCAGCTACTGGTGTGCAATTCAAACATGGATTAGCTCTTCTTCTCGAAAAGGATACCTTTTGAAACTGATGTCCTAAATACGTAAGGTTTTTGAATCTTGGTGGTGTCTTGATCTCGTGGAAGGTGGTGTTAGTTCAATGGGTGATTTGCAAATCTCTTTGAGCGTGGATGACAAAAATAATAGATGTGTGCGCTATATTTTCCAGTTGTGGTGTGTATCTTATTCCTTATACTCAACTTGCAATTCGTATGCTACATTGGACTTCAACTAGAAGAGCAACCATTCGTAAAAGAAGAAAGTAGGCATTCTAGTGGCAACAAGCTGCATGTATGTGCTTTAGTTCATTTCTTTAAAAAATTAATATAAAATTACCTATTTATTTAATGTGCAAAATTATTTTTCAGTTTATAATATATATCCATATCTTTGAATTTAATTGTTTTAGTTTTACAATATATGATACGTATGTATATATCGTTATACCGTAGCAACGCACGGGCATTCAACTATTCGTTTAATTTCACGTGTTAAACTTGTCTAAATCTTGTTCAAACCTAGGATTTGACCAAGATTCAAATGGGCAGAAAAATAATTAAAAAACAGAAAAATGAAAAACCAAATCACATAGTCTTCTTATGTCATATAGTAAGCATTCAAGTTGATAAACAAGGTCTAGACATATTCAAACCAGACAAATCATGTATCTATACCCCTAACCCCTAAACTCTGTCTTATGAAGTCAAGCATGTGAAGAGAAGTGGTTTTGGGTTTCAAACATCGAAATTTCAAAAACCTCCCAAAAGCTTCATTTTAGAGTGACTAAGAAGGATACATGCTTCCCTTTACATTTTCATGTTTTAAACTTGTTTAAATTATCTTGGTCAAACCTAGGATTTGACGAAGATACAAATGGGTGGGCACAAAATTCAAAAAAATCAGAAAAATGAAAAACCAAATCACATAGTCTTCTTATGTCATATCGTAAGCAATCAAGTTGATAAACAAGGTCTAGATATATCCAAACCAGACAAATCATGTATCTACCCCCTGTCGATCTTATGAAGTCTAGCATGAAGGGAAGTCGTTTTGGGTTTCAAACATTGAAATTTAAAGAACATCCCAAAAGCTTCATTTTAGAGTGACTAAGAAGGATACAGACTTCCCTTTTCATTTTCATGTTTTAAATTTGTTTAAATCTTGGTCAAACCAAGGATTTGACCAAGATTCAAATGGCCCTAAAAATTCAGAAAAAAATGAAAAGAATGAAAAACCAAAGCACATAACATTCTTATGTCATATGTATAGTAAGGCATTCAAGTTGATATACAAGGTCTAGACATATATATTCAAACCTAGGATTTGACTAAGATTCAAATGGGCATAACAAATTCAAAAAACAAAAACCAAACACATAGTCTTCTGATGTCATATAGCAAGCATTCAAGTTGATAAACAAGGTCTAGACATATTCAAACCAGAAAAATCCGGTATCTACCCCTAACCCTAAACTCTGTCTTATGAAGTCAATCACGAAGAGAAGTCGTTTTGGGTTTCAAACATGGAAATTTCAAAAACCCTCCCAAAAGCTTCATTTTGGAGTGAATAAGAAGGATCCAGGCTTACTTTTCATTTTCATGTTTTATACTTGTTTAAATCTTGGTCAAACCTAGGATTTGACCAGGATTCAAATGGGCATAACAAATTCAAAAAAATAAAAACCAAACACATAGTCTTCTGATGTCATATAGCAAGCATTCAAGTTGATAAACAAGCTAGGTCTAGACATATTCAAACCAGAAAATTCATGTATCTACCCCCTAACCCTAAACTCTATCTTATGAAGTCAAGCACGAAGAGATGTCGTTTTGGGTTTCAAACATGGAAATTTCAAAAACCCTTCCAAAAGCTTCATTTTGGAGTGAATAAGAAGTCAAGCACGAAGAGAAGTCGTTTTCATGTTTTAAACTTGCTTAAATCCTGGTCAAACCTAGGATTTGACCAAGATTCAAATGGGCATAAAATATAAAAAAAACAGAAAATGAAAAACCAAAGCACATAGTCTTCTTATGTCATATAGTAAGCATTAAAGTTGATAAACAAGGTCTAGACATATTCAAACAAGAAAAATCATGTATCTACCCCTAACCCTAAACTCTATCTTATGTAGTCAAACATGAAGAGAAGAAGTGGTTTTGGGTTTCAAACTTGGAAATTTCAAGAACCTCCCAAAAGCTTCATTTTAGAGTGTCTAAGAAGGATCCATGCTTACCTTTTCATTTTTCATGTGTTAAACTTGTTTAAATCTTGGTCAAATCTACAAATGGGCATGAAAATTCAAAAAAGAAATCAAAAAATGGAAATAGATGGGCATAAAAATACATTTTTTGCCAACATTGTGAATAAGTAAAATGGTACACTGATATCATTTTGCATATATAGGAGTAAAAAACTTGAGTATTCAAAGTTGATGGCCGTGAGAAGATTCACATACAGTATGTGCCAAAATATGTCTTCACAAGAAAGTTCGCTACAGATCCTGCATGAACCCTTCCCAAGTGGGTACAAAAACAAGCAAACTCATACAGTTTAATTTTGAATTCATTAGGATAAAGCTCAATTATAAAACCATATGTAGATGTGGATCGAGATAAAACACTGCAACTTGATTTGGACATCTTTCAGGGTCTAGCGTACATGTGAAAATTGAAGTGGTTGTAGATTGGTAGAGACACTTCACAAAAGACCACTCGTTTTGCCCTCCTTGTGCACAGATGAAATGGGGAATCCATTTTTTATTGCCAACACATGACCCAAAAAATCTACTACTACATCCCCGTTTGAAAATATATAGGTGTCTCACTTATGTCTTGATACATGCATTTTAGTCAGAGATACATATGTATCCATACAAATTTGAGATGCATATTTTTAACCTAGGGGCATATATGAATCTTTAGCAGGTGCGTTTTTTTACTAATCCATATGGAATATTTTGATAAAACCCTTTTAGAAGGCTTTGTTAAGGCCTCAAGGACAATGAGTTGGGAGGAGGCCAGGTAGACTGTAGCTAGGCATTGATTCGGAATTTATGATGCTTGCGACTTGCTTGCGTGGCTTGTTGATTTCCCAGGTGACGCAGCTTTTTTTGACTGCCCAGCCATGGATAGGTCATAGGAGTGCAGAGCTGTAGGCGGTGCGGATAAGTACGCGGGGCATTGATGATGTAGGTGTGTTCGGTTGCCCACGCGAGTGCAGAGCTGTAGGGTTATGCGAGTAGGCCTTTAAACTGGGAGGTGGCACAAGAAGATTTTAGTAAGGAATGGTTCCTTTCCAGAGGAATGGAATGGTTCCATCCCCGCGTTCGGTTTGGACAAAAAGGAGGTACAGAATGGTACTTTTTTTTGTTCGGTTGGAGGAATTGGAGAGCAGAACGGAATGTGGTTAAACTAAACTTTTGTCTAAGAATCGTAATTAACAATGGCAAATAGCCTTTTAAATCTTAAAATCGTAATTAACAACGCCTAATGGCCTTTTTAATCTTAAAATCGTAATTAATGTTATTTTTTGTATGGTCGGGGAATTTGGAGAGTAGAACGGAATGAAGTTAAAGTTTAATCTTTTGTCTAAATATCGTAATTAATAGTGGCCTTTTTAATCTCAAAATCATAATTAACAACAACTAATAATTTTTTTGGTTGGATTAGTGAAGTGCTTTGTAATTAATAGCGGCTAAGTAACAGCCGTTCCACCACATTCCACCGATTCGGTGGAATGGGTGCATTCTGCATATGGGGAGAATATTCCCTTTCGAGGAACCACTCGGTTCCGTTCCATTCCACAACCGAACACAAGAATGGGCTCTAGGTGCGGAACGGTTCCATTCCATTCCACTTGGTTCTGGAACCGAACACACCCTAAATGCGTTGCAATGGAAAATGACAGTGTGTGGTGGCCTGATGGTGAAGAAGAAAGGTCGGGCGAAGAGTTGTTGGCTAGAGTCGGTTTTATACGAATCGACGAGGTGCGGGATAGTTTGATTTTAAGGGCTCCTTTCATTCACAGGATAGGGAAATCATAGGAGTAGGAATGTAGGATTGGGATTTGGGATGACATGTGTAGTTAAATCCTATAATAAGATGAGTTGCGTTTGATTGCGCCAAATGAATTTTTCCATGAGGTAGGACCAAATATTTAATCCTATACTAGGATTTGCACTACTTGATGATTCCTATAGGATTATTTCCTATTGGATATGTTCATATGAATCAAACTACTAGTGTAGGAAATATTCCTATAAGATCTAAATCCTATTATCTTATACCAACCTAATATGAATCAAAGAAGCCCTAAAGGATTTTCGAAGGAATCATGTACGAAGTATGATTTTTCTAAGTCACCCAACATATATACTAGGAATAGAACTAAGTAGTACCATATACTTAGGCCCGCATGCACAAATATTAAGTGTGGATTGAGGAAGTCGACAACTTGGGAAAAAACTTTCGCAACTGCACACCTATGTTACCACCCTTGCGACGCTAATTGTCGTAGAGCTGACCTAGAACGAACTCTTGTCTCGGTTAACATGAGAGAGATAAGGGATAAATACAATTGTGATACACTTTCCTAATATTTTGTTGAATGAGATAATCTTGTGTTTTCCTAATAGGGTTAATTAAGTACACATTTGGCAGCTCGTGTGTTGCATACGTTGGTGAACTTTAGACCCCAACTATATATTATTATTTGAACTCACCTCTAACACTTAATTATGTATAATAAGGTCCCTAACTGACCTCAAACACAATTAGGTATAACAGCGGTCCATAACTAACCTCAAACACTTAATTAGGTCTAACATTGCCCCCTTAGACTACCCACAATGGGAGTATCATAGGTAGTACACTATCATGCATCTCATGCTTGCAAAAAAGCTGATGTGGCACTGCAATTAAAGATGAGAGAGAGGATTATAATATCATAGGTAGATACCGTATCATAGCACGTAGTACTAGAAAATTTAATGTTAAATAATCTTGTACATAGATCTGCATTGAGATTCTACAAATCAATTAATATAAGAAGATTATGATACTAGTACATGATACCATGCATCGTTGACATAGTAACATGTAGTATTAATTGTATCATACACACCATACTTTTATATATGATACTATGCATTGTGACTAGTATTACTGACCTCATATATACGCTTACTTAGGTCAAACAATGGTCTTTTAAGTAGTATCGGTTTAATGAAGGTTGACCTATTTTTAACTTCATTTGTGCACTAGTAGATATGATTTGGCCCATTTTTATCCATAGGCTCATCTGATGTGATGTCTGCTATATATATTGTCTTCGATGAGTATCACGCGCATTACATACTCATACCATAGAACGAAGATGAAACCCCTTACCCTCAGCGACGTACGCAACATGGTGTTTGGGTTGAATGGCCCACCCTATTTTAAAATGTTTTAGTTAATTAATTATGTAAAAAATTATCACATATAAAGTGGAAAAAAGAAAATTAGTAAGGTGTGCCCACCTGGCCTACGGTTGTTTTGTGCGTCCTCCACTGCGTACTCCTCTTGATCTGTGACGATGAACATAGTTCTTTAGAACACATGCAACACTTACAGTTGATAGGCCGTTGCAAAGCTAATCAATGATAAAACCTGCTTTTATAATCCATTGTACTTTGATTTAATTAGTCCCTCTAATGGACCCCAACTATGTGTGCTTGAGATTTAGCAAAATGCTTTGCCGCCGTGCCACATAACAAATAATAAACAGACCAATCAAGTTTTTATCATTGCTAGACCTAACTAAGTGTTCAAGTGCTCAATTTTGACCACATTAGAGTTGAGGGGCCAAACATAATTCTTAAATACGTGAGGGACCGAACATATACTTCTAAACACCCGAGGGACAAGACAAATTTGAGTACTATTGTTATTATTAGACTAGTCACAATGGGGAGTATCATATAATAGTATCATACATATGATACTAATGTACGATATTATTTTCACAGTCCATAGTATCATCATGTAGTAGTATAATATGTTACATGTATTTAGGGATTTGTAGAATCTCAATACAAAAGTGTGTACAAGATTTGTTTGGCAGTAATTTTTCTAGTTCTACATGATATGATACGATATCTACCTATGATACCACTATCGTCTCTTTCATCATTAACTGATATGACACATCAACATTTTGCATGCATGTAGTGCATGATACTACTTATGATATTGCCATTGCGAGTAGTCTCCCTTTGTCCTAGAGTACAATGCCAATTTGTTTTCAGAGGCAAACTTAGACTAATACTTGGGCCCGCCAATTATGAGTTGCATGTCATTCAAAACTATATCATCGGATGCTTGTTTCGATGAACTTTCCAATGGTATATTTTGCGGATGTCATAAAATTAGGCTGGTCATACTATTTCTATAGTGGGTAGTATCATGGAGTAGTATCATAGTAATGCTACATTTATTATTTTTTAGAATCTCAATGCAAATTTGTGTACAAGATTTGTTTAGCATTAAGTTTTCTCGTTGTTTGCGCTATGATACAGTATCTACCTATGTTACACTAATCTCCTCTCTCCTACTTAATTAGCTGCCACATCAACATTTTTGTGGGACCAATGTGTATGATACTAGCTATGATACTAGCACTATCATGTGGGTACCTAAATCTCGAGTCAAAGTTTGACACGAAACCGATGTGGACTTTATTCATGGTGGAAGGGAGTAACAATCATAAGCACATTATTATTATTGTTTGAACAACATTTTATTTGATGTGCCATAAGAAGTTTAGAAACTCCTAGCCTGCGGAGGTGGCGTTTTGGCACACGCGTGCATATGCACCAATTATAGAAAATGATTAAAAAAATTATATAAATGTTAATTTTTTTGGTATACATTGTGACATCATATGTTCGTTCACAAGTTTTCGTGGAAAAACGACATTTTGTGTGGCGTGTAAAAAAAGGCAAAAAATATACTGTACGTAGTCGTGTTACAACATCAAAATTTGTCTTTTTTATAGGAGCCACATAATTTTTTTGTGAGAAAACTTGTGTACCAACATAAAATGTCTAGATATACATGTAAAATTTTAGTTTAGAATTTTTTGACACTTTGAAATATGGATTCACATAATGGGAGCATATGCTCCTATGAGGCAAAGTGCATTTCCGCTAGCCCCCGCCATTTCTTATATCTCTATATTGTCTATATATCTATACCTCTACCTCTACCCCCTTGGATTCCTGAACAGACGTACAGTACTAGTAGGGCCTACTATTTATTATTATTACATACTCTCAAAAAAAACCTACTGCAGCCAAAATTTAATATCATCGAGCGGTAAAATTCCCCGCCAACGCCCAAATATCTCGCGCCGCAAAGTTTCAGATCTGCGAATATTTTTTTCCTCAAAAGAAGGACTGCGAAATTCCCTTCTACTCCTCTATCGCCCAGCTTCGCCCTAGTTTCGCCCGCAAGCCCTCAGAGAAACCGCCCCTCTTGCCTACCTCCAGACCTTCCCGGCCGCCGCACTTCGCCGTTCAAGCTGCCACGGCTTCAAACCCCGAGGCTGCCCTATCCGCTTGATCCGCACCTACTCCGGCGTCCACCGCACCGTATCTCGTTCGCCGACTCTATCGACCACCGCACCTGACCAGCTTCGCCGACACCGACGCCCCCGTGCACTGCACATCATCTGCTTCACCGACCTTCTAGTTCGGCCGGCGCGCTGAACACTTCATCGACCGCCCAGCATGTCCTTCTCCGACCCCCCAAGATCTGCTTCCCCGGCACCCACCGCAACAGCAGTCCCCTCGCCGACCTCCACGTCACCCGTAAGAACGCGGAACACGTCTAAACGCCGCCCAGAAATAGGTAACCAGACATCCCTGCGCGTTTTGTTCTGTTAGGAGTATTGCAGCTGACTGTATTTCTGAATTCGTGCTATATTTCTAACTTACAAGTGCTTTCGTTGATAACCACCTCATCCTTTAGGTTTAAACACGACGCATAAGTATGTTTTTCCGTGACCAAACCCACCCATTCGCTGAAACTCTACATGGTATCAGAGCCTAGGTTTCCTTCCTGCTAGCCGCCACAAACAGTACCAAACAAGTTCTTCCTTTGATCACAAAACCCACCGTTGAGATGTAGAAATCCAGGCGGCGGGAGGCCGCATCAGGTGCTCTGCGTGGGTTGCGGCTATCACACACAGCGATGTGAGCTGTGTGAGATCGGCGGCTGCTCGCGCGGGGAGAAAGAAGAGGGTGAAGATCGTTTTGGTTTAGAAAGGAGAGAAGAGGAAGTGAATCCGTGGCAGAGAGATCTGGATCCGTGTGAGGGGCAGAAGTTGGAGGCGTGCGGAGTGGGGCGAGCCTTTGAGCGCAGGGCGGAGCCGGAGGTTGGTGCTGGACGTTGACCAGCGCGAGCCGGTCGATGTGGCCAGGTGCGGTCCGCCAGGTTGGCCAGGGCGCGCAGACGAGGCGCCATCCGAGTGGAAGTGAGGAGAAAATGGAGATGTGAGGCTGTGAGGATATGTGGTGATGGAGTTGATGAGGCTGCGGTTGAGTCGTGATGGAGTTGATGAGGCTGCGGTTTAGTGGTGATGGTGATGGTTGTGGATATGTCCAGGGGAAAGGCATGCGTGCCTGAGGTGAGACTGGTTGAGGCCTGACCGGGGGATAGGCATGGGTGCTTGAGGAGTGGATGGTTGAGGCAGGAGTTGGCTGGGGGTTTGTGGGAGAGACGGAAGAGGTGGCCGGGCAGAGTGGAGAAGAGAGGCTGAGGACATTGAGGCGAGTGTGGATGGTTCTGCGGAACTTGTGTGGTGAGGCAGCCGGGGTTGTTGAGGACGTGTATGGTTAGGAGTTGTGCGTATCCCAGATGGTTGAAGCTGGATATCTTCGCTGCTGATGAAGAGATGAATCGAGATGACAAGATGATGGAAAGTGCAATGCTGTCATGTATCCTAGGAGTTATGCTGAATGTTCATTACTGGTAGTTGTCATATGTGTCATGTTGTTGTTGCAAGATGGCCATGGTTGTTTACCCATGATCATCTTGAGGGGGTGTGTTGGACCATGAGTGAGTTTAGTAGTAGCGCTGTAGTAATATTGTATCCAGTGTGAGGCCCATAGAGGCCCATGTCCAGTGGTATTGTAACCCTAACTCAGATGATATAAATACAGTGTGGTGGTCTGAGTAACCTAACCCACCCATTCGCTGAAACTCTACAAAATATGAGCCACCAATCATGAGCCGTTGAATGCTCTACATGTCCACGATTGACAACAACAACAACAACAAAGCCTTTATTCCCAAACAAGTTGGGGTAGGCTATACAAGTCCACAATTGACACGATTACAATTTCTCACTATTTGGCCGTAGGCTACTGCTCTAGTTACATCATGTTTGATATCTTTCTGCGATCCTGTATTACATGTTTATGCACGTCATAATGCTTCTACTACTATTTGGTGTCAATTTAATTATAGCAAAGCCGTGACTCGTAACTGTTTGTTGTTATTACACGTGCAGCAGGCACATCTTACACTCATAAACGTAGAGTAAAGCTCGCCTATAATCATGTAAGTACCTGCTGTTTTTTGTATATTGCTTAATGCAAACTTCTATATCTTGGACCTGTTTCTGTTTACAATTGGCCTCTCCTTCATGCAGAGGAGAAACAGTGAGGCACCAGGTTCTTCTGTCCAAGTACCCGATGAGGTCCGTGTGACTCAAAAAAAAGCTCACGTAAGTTCCCTGTTTTTTTTGGAATGTTAATTTACCTCCTGTGCATAGTTCAATTGCATCATTTTCTGTATGTTGCACTACCTAAGTTGCCTAATGGAATCTAATAAAATATAAACAATGACCATATGGAACATTGCACACTGCCTTTGACCCATCTGGCATCCGGCATGCCTGGGTATAAGTTACATGATTTGGCTATGTTAATACAAGTCCTGAAATTCTATTATGTTAATTTTTTGCCTGTTGCTTCATTGAGTTTGCCTGTTGTTCCATGGCTAGTGCATGAAGTTTGATAGAAATGATCCTAGCTGAAATGATGCACTTTGTGTTTTTTTATTGCTTTATTCCTAACCTAGCTTCCTATTCTACTTGAAACATGATTGCTTTATTCCTAACCTAGCTTCCTATTCTACTTGAAACATGGTGAAAAAATAGTTATATTACTTGTTTAAATGTCTAGCTTTGTTTTTCTGAGTCCCATTGACATGATGTGGTATATCCATATTCAAATGATCTGGCTGTTTATATAATACGCTCCATGTTCAATTGCTTCATTCAGTTTCTAGTAATCTATTATACATGATGCACATGGTGCTACTTGTTATATGCCCTTTTTTGTTTGAGTTTGATCATGAATTCAAGATTAAGCATTGCCTAAACGTTGACCAACGTAGGAAGATTCCCTCCCTTGTCTATACGTTGTGAGATAGATGATGAGACCTCTCTAGCAGCGAATTTATACGCGCTAGATAACACCCCGTTTAATTCGGTCCTGTTGGGACTCGAACCCGGGTGGGCTGGCTGCGCACTCGCAAGCCTTGCCACTGAGCTAGCACTCAGTTCTCAGATTAAGCAATGCCTCGTTATGCTTAATTTAAATGTTATGGCACTTCATACAAGCCATACAATTAATTGTTGCATTGACCTTCTACGTTGTCGAAGGCACTATCTGAGTCATGCTTAAATCAATCATACATTATTTTCCTAATAGTATCAAATCCAACATGCACATCTTTTGACTGTATTTGGCTATTTGCTAGATTTCTTCTGTGCAGTGACCTGGCTTCGTTATTGGGCACATGATGTCTAGTTGCTTGGTTCATTGTATACATCATCGCCATGATCTAGTTTGGTTTGTTCTAAGAGGCATGTGGCTTAACTGGTTTCTTTGTTGTATCTGCCCATGGTTCTTTCAAAATTATGTCAACAATGCTGTTTGTTTGCCTTGTATTGTATTGCATTTTAACTTGTTTTGTCTTAGTTTCAGCCTGCAAACAAAGCTGTAATGTCAGTAGGGACAACCCATTTATCAAGTGTTGCGGTCATTTCACAGAGCAACAGTGACAGTGGCACGTGCTCTCATTGGTCCACTGAGTCCGGTACACCAACCATTCCAGAAGAAATAGATGTACGAGGCTCTATTTTTGATTGCTTGTTGTGTTATATCAGCTCAATGATGTTCTTGAAATTGGAGGTCTTTTATTGCATCATATGATGTTGTAACTTGTTTTATCTAAATTTCAGGCTTCAAATAAAGCTACAATGCCAGAAGCAAGGGCCAATGCCTCAAGTATTGATGTTTCACAAAGCAGCAGTGAGAGTGCATATTGCTCGCATAGGCCCATGGTATCTATTGGTCAACTTAATCCGGCACAAAGAGATTTCGGGGATGCACTCCAAGAGGCAGTTGATATATTTGGGCGGGAAAACAAAGATGCTGATGAATTAATTGCCAAGACACGCCAAGAGATACATGAATTGAAAAATAGGCAAACTTTGACAGAAAATGTTCTAAAGAATCTCCTATGCACTTGTCATGGTAAGCCAGTTGTGATGTGTCTGGGAATTGAAGGTGTCTAAATAAACTTTGATTCTGTTGTTCAGTCAAGTGGACTGCTGATGCCAATGCTGTAACTAATTACTGCTCAAAATTTCGTTCAAAATTTCGTGGTCTGTAATAATTGCAAATTTTGTTGTTGTACTAAAATTAGATATGTTCCATGTGGCTGCTGTATTTTGTGTGAAATAATATCCTGATGTGTACTTCAATTAAACCATAAATCGACTGCATGCTGAAAATTTGAATCTGAGCGCACGTGTGAACTGTTTTCTGCTCGTAATGCAATAACGGCTGTTTCTTGGAAGGACTACGTACATGGGTGAAAAGTTAGAGAAGCTACAGTACTCTAACTTGAAGGTGAAAAGTTAGAGAAGCTACAGTACTCTAACTTTCCTTCCCCCAAACCATATGTCTAAAATCCAAATAATTTAAATTAATTTGCACAATACAAACTTGTGTCTTGCATTTGAAGTAATTACATGCAGAGAAAATTATGGTGTAATAAAATTTAGTTTAGTTTTTAAACATCTACAGTAATCACCTTTATTAGTTAAAGACAGTGCATAACCTTGTACTTATGCTACAGAAGCCTGACTTTGCTTCTTTATTTTTCCTGACTTAGCTCCTTCACGTTAGAGGATACGGTTCCCGTACATGGTAGCCCATTAATAATTATGCCTGCTAGCAAGATAGATGGTCCTTATTATAGTCAGGCATGTCAACTTGTATGATTAAAAGTAGTTCGTACACATTAAATCTACCATCTGCATTTTTCTCTGTAATAACTTTTCTTTTTACACAACTCAAAACTTGTCTGGCTAATATGAAATTTGAGATGGCAAAACCCGGGAAAGATAAAGATATCACCAAAAACTCTTTCCTGCGAAATGCTGGGTTTTGAAGCCCAAGTCCAAGTCTTTCTCTGCTCAAGTTTTGGAGGAACAACTCCAAGTAGAACGAGTTGCAACAGCTATGCTAAGAACAAAAGTTGACATGTTGAGATCGAGATTAGAAGCATGTGATGCCCTATTGCACGAGGCCAATCAAGTTCGTTATAATCTCCCAAAGACTAAGAAAATGCCATAGATAATTGGAGATGAACACTAACATAGTGAGTACATTGGTCTTGTGAAATGTTTCCTTAGATTAAGGCACCGTTCAGACTTTTGTTGGTGGATGCATTTATCTGCGGTTGGGATCAACTTGGTAGTTGTTCCTGTGGATGTTATATAAATTAATTGCCTAGCCTTTTTTGAATCAGTTCGAACTTAAATGGTATCATAGCCAAGGTCTCAAGTTTGAATTGTCGAACGTGTGGTTTAATTTAATCTCTGTCGGGCGGCAAAATCTCCCACCAATCCTGAAATATTTCAAACGCATTTTTGAATGGGATTAAGAAGATAGATCATGATCATGGTAGTGACCTATATTCAACGTGATGATGATTTGATTTTGCACTCGGCCATGAACAGAGGTACTAGTACGGTGTCACAATTTTTTATCATTATACTTGTACCTTAGCGAAATTCAAAATCTCATAGCGGCAAAACTTCCCGCCCACAAAATACAAAAATTTCACACGCTTCCAAATTCCCATTCTACCCCTGTGGAGATGACAGCAAAGTCGGTTGGTGAGGGGTTTGCCCGTCATTTTTTCGATCACCACCTCCCTAGCCCGGAAACCCTCCCAAAAAAAATACATTTCCTTCAGTCTCTCATCTGAGACCACCCACCGGAACTTCTCAAGTCCCTCTCTCTACCACCTCCACGACCACCGCACCGGAACATCCCCGCCGGACTTCCCTGGCCTACCCGAGCCCTCGCGATCCTCGTCATCCGGCTGCCTGCCGGAGCCGCTTCATCGACGCCGTCATCAACCGGACCGGATCATCCCCGCCGAACCTCGAAACCATATGCTCATCCAGCAGTCTACCGCAGTCGCTTCAGCTGCGGTATCGTCCACCCCGCCGGAGCCGCTTCGCCGGATCCGTCGTCCACCGCATCGGATCTTGCTCACCGACACCGCTGTGCATGAACCGGATCTGCTTCACCGCAGTGCATGATCTAAACTCTTCTACTGTCGCTTTTCTATTGCTTGCCTGCAAGTTCTTGTTTAATCTTGGGGGAACCTGTTTGTGCTAACGACGCGCCGTTACGTTTTTGCAGATGAGATGAGTAACCATGAAGTGTAATGGCCGTCTCTCCAACCCCAAGTAGCACATGTAGCGTACTTCATCACCGGATCTATCAACCCCAGGAAGATCTGCTGTGACTCCCACAGAGTGCTTCTCCTAATGTAAGTCCCTTGTTTTAGCGCCATGTTCTGGGTTCAGATGCTTGTTTGTCTGAAGCTCTTTTAGTTCATTCCTAGCTA